>JAHHZJ010003109.1:0-31151 GCA_021437245.1 Aegilops speltoides | reverse complement strand
CGCATAACAACATACGTTGTTCCCTTTGTCATCGGTATAAATTACTTGCCCGAGATTCGATCGTCGGTATCCAATACCTAGTTCAATCTCGTCACCGGCAAGTCTCTTTACTCGTTCTTTAATGCATCATCCCGTAACCAACTCATTGGTCACATTGCTTGCAAGGCTTATAATGATGTGCATTACCGAGAGGGCCCAGAGATACCTCTCACTGGTGGAAAAATAGCCTTCGGTCGCGGTTCGCAACGGCCATTAGTCGCGGCTGCGCAACCGCGACCAGCAAAGCGCGATTAAAGCTCGCCACCTTTAGTCGCGGCTGCTTACTTAACCGCGACTAAAGGCCCGTCCACGTGGCGCCAGCGGCCGTCAAGCGAGGACCTTTAGTCGCGTTCTTCGGCCAACCGCGACTAGTAGCCGCCGCAGTTTAGGGTTTTAGCCCCCCTAAACCTGTTTTCTGTTTAATTTGTTTTGTTTTATTTCTTTTGTGCTTTATTTTAATTTTGAAGGAGTTTCATATATTCTACGGTACTACATACATGCATATGAATGTACAATTTCAAATAAATTTGAAATTAGAACCAAAAGAATTCAAGAGGAATATACAATATATATTCAATATCATCGGATGACCATATACAATTTTGAACAAGTTTCCATACATGATTTAATCCATATAAAGTTCTTCGTCCTCGTGATAGTGTTCTCCTTTAGGATGGAGGACTTCCTGCAGAACCATCCAGCTAGTTCCTCTTGAAGTGGTCGGAAGCGAGCTTCGGACTAAGCGCCCACCGGAGGTTATTCCTCCGAGCATTGGTATCACTCGGATCAACCCGCCAGAGGTGTATCTCCTGATCATCTCACGCATAAAGTATGCACATAGATTGGTCAACGGTGGCTGAATATCCCCAGCCTTAGTCTTTACCCTTTTGAATTCTAGGTCTTTTTGAATTCACCGACCTTTGTATCTACGAACCGCCTCCAAACCCTACGAGGCAAAGAAAATTAAATGGACAAGAGAGTTATTAGTTACTTGATATTAGGAAATGAACGAAATAGGCCGATCGATATAGAGCGCAAATGAATGAAAATAATTACTTCGCAGCATTTTTTCGATGTCGGCCCAAAGCTTTGGATCCTTATCCGAGAGTCGTGGACGAGACATTCGAGGTGTTCACTTTAATTACTAGCAGAATCCAAAGGAACCTGCGGACACGATACATGCACAAGACGTCATGCATAACTCATCGATTAGCCGCCACATACCATGCATGGAGTAAACAAAAGAGAATGTGCTCAAGATGTAAACACTCACCCAAAATGGTAAGGAAATAGAATATCACTTTTGAGTTCCTGCTTTGTAAGAAACTGCCACAGTCTGCCTCCGTCGTCGTCGGGTAATGCTCCAACACAACATCATTAACGATGTGTGGGTCAATGAACCCAACATCATGGATGTTCCTTACTCGCATTCCTTTTTCTTCATTCTGCATGTATAATAGAGGACACAACAATATAGTTAGGACATATATATAGTGCAGCAATATGAACGAGATGGGGTAGAAATTAATAAATCACTTACGTAATGTAGCAACCGATGATAGATTTGTCGAGCTCAAGCAGATTGAAAAGTGGAACAATTCACTCAGTTCAACTTGTACATAGTAATGTTTGAAGTGATGCTCATGTCTAACTTCCGCATAAATATAATCTTTGGCGTTTTAATTTTTATGTAACCCTTGTACCAATTCAGCAGACGTTTCATTTGGTCGTAGATCCTTTTCTCGCAAGCAGTTCGACGAGAGGCCCATTCTTGACATATGTAATTACTACCTCCCTCTCGGCAACTCATCAAGGCCTAACAGTTCACGAAGAGTAATACCTAAGTTGGCGCTTGTTCTCCGCACTCGTTATACTAATCCTGTCAGCCGCAGCTTGTATGATCTCGGGGCATCCGGACGTAGGATTCCACTATAAGCGGGCAATCGATTGTTTACTTTGTTCCCGAGCTGGGCAACTTGTTTCCGCTTTTATACTTTCGGCCTTCTCCGCTCTTTGTTCTCCTTGAACATGAGTGCCTGCTTTTAAGTTCACGTGCATAGTCATTAGGGAGATTCTTCATGCTTGGGACGGTGTGCTCAAAATGACTTAGCCCACTTCTTTTGCTGATCGTAATATACTTGGCTTGGGCTCGGGCTCTCTTTTCTTCTTGCAGTCCGCCTTCCATTTCTCCAAATCAGCAATCGCGCCGCGCCGACTTCCTCGGCACTACGCTCCCAAGGCCTTGTGGGGAGAGGCTTCATGATGGCTCCGGTACCTTTGTGGTCTTAGGTACATAAGGGTCCCAAGGTTAATACTCAGTGACTTCTTCTCGCTTTTTGCCATAGGTGGATTGGGGGCGGCGCCTCATCACCCGCCGGACGAGGATCTGGGGCGGCGGATGATCACCCGCGGACGTTAGGATCGGGGCGGCGTCGGCTGATGTGACGGAGGTGTAGGTGAACCGCCACCACCACCACCACCACCACCACCGCCACCGCCACCACCACCACCGTAGGGGGTGGACTTGTTGTCCTTGGCGCCTCGCTTTGAAACTTGATAAACTTCTTTTGCCATAGAATGTAATGGCGCTTGACATCTTCAAGTCTTTTCTCCCTTCGTGTAGCAATTTCAATCTCCGTGTCCTCAAACCCTTTGACTATGTCCTCCACCGTGACACGAGCATAGCCATCTTTAATGGGGTTGTTGTGGTGGAGTGCTCGAATAAACATGGTAAAGCATCGCCGATGGCTACCTTCATGGATATGTTCCCCATAGGATAATACTGATGACATTCTTTCATCTCCTTTATATCGCCCACGGGTAGCGAGGAGGCTCCGGTGCAGTAATTTCACCACCGAGGCTCCGTGCAGTAATTTCGATCGTCGGTGCATCTACACCAGCCGGTGGGCCTCCGTGGAAGCCACGCTGCTTCTACGCTGCTGGCTTCCGAGATCCGCTGGATGATCTTCATGCTGCACCCGAGCTGAATCTCTTTCGCTACTAGTACACTCATGGTTTTCTTCATCACTTCCATTTCGATGCCAACCGCCCCACAACATCCGCTTCCCGATCCATCTTTCTCTTACGGCTTCAGAATCGACGGGTCATCGCTCGGGGAACCCTATTTTCCACGGAATGTGCCCCATGCCTCGTACACGCCCTCCGTGTTCAGGATTCCCGAGGGCTTTTGTCGCCGCGTCGTTCTCTCTGTTGAACTTGATCTTCCCTCTTGAGCAGCCTTCATTGCGCCAATAAGGGCTTGGGTGGGTTTAATTAATTTGCCTCGTAAACACACTCCCTGCCTCCGGGTTGAGCGTTCCCCATGCCCGCATTTCACCAGCTTTTGGCCCTTGGGTCCCATCCTCCGCACTGGACGGATTCTCGCGCCCTCAGCTCGTTCTCCATCTTCTCGAACCTAGGCACCCAAATGCGATACCCTCCTGGCCCCATAACATGATTGTACTCCTTCTTAGCCGATTTTCCTTATTTTGTTTCGATATTTGAAGGAACTGCTCCGATTTCTTTTGCTTCACAAATTCTGGCCAATCATCTTTCGCTTCTCATATTGTCCTACGAAATCCGAGTCTTGTTCTCGCTTGACAAAGTCACGGGCTAGATTTTGCTTGAATTTCCGAATGCGCCGCCATCTTATGAAGAGCGAACTGTTTGACTTTCCTCCTCCTCTCCTTGTTTTCCTCAATCTTGTTACCCTCCTCATCGAATTTGTTGTATTCGGAGGTAGAACGAAATGTTCCATAAGCTTCGCAAGCAATCTTTTTTGTTCTCTTATCGACAAAAGAACCATCAATTCGTGCCTTCTTTGGCTCATTCCACTCTCGACGGTGATCGAGACGTTGTCTCTAACAATGGCTCCGCATTGGCTGATAAACTTGGTGGCGTTCTTGCGGGCTCCAGCTGCTCGCCGTTGCAAAGTCGACAACCCGGATGGTGCATGTTTCTCCCGGTTTCATCGTCTGGTTGCGCCACGCTTTGACGACGTACTCGATTGTTTTGACGATCCGCCGAGGGCTAAAATAAGAAAGAGAGTCGCGTTAGTACACACATATTTATTCAAATCGTTAGTTTGTATCACCAGAGGCTCAATGTATATATATACCTCGGCGCCGGAGGTGGTTGCTACTTCCATTTGAAGATCGCTGCTTATCGACGCTTTCTTCGCATCATCTTGTCGACGGCGCCTTCATCTTCACCATTAAGGTTCAGATAAGAAGAGATATCATCTTCTTCTTCTCCGGTCGGCACATATTGAATATCGCCGCTTATGATGCCGAACATATGTGCTTCACCGTCCGGATCATAGTTGTCCATAATCGGTCACTCTATCGTCCGACATTATGTCACCCCTGAAACATGTAGTAAAACAAATTAATTAAGTGAAGAAGGGGCGGTGGCGGTGGCGGTGGCGAAAGGGCGGTGGCAAAAGGAGGGGGCGAGGTGTCGCGGTAGAGCGCAAGACGGGGCGGGGTTTAGGGTTTAGGGTTTTAAGTTGGCCGGTTTTCTTTGGCCGGTTTTCTGTTGTTTTTTGTTTTTGGGGTTTAGGGTTTTAAGTTGTTTACCGTTTTTGTTAAACTAAAACTAGTTAAAATTAAAAAGAACAAAAAAAAAGAAAAAAATTCCTTTTTCCTTTTTCTTTTTCTTCTTCTTCCTTTTCCTTTTCTTTTCTTTCTTCTTCTTCCTTTTCCTTTCTTCTTCTTTCTTCTTCTTTCTTCTTCTTCCTTTTTCTTTTTGTTTTTCTTTGACCGTTTTCTGTTGTTTTTGTTTTTGGGGTTTAGGGTTTTAAGTTATTTACCGTTCTTGTTAAACTAAAACTAGTTAAAATAAAAGAACAAAAAAAAAAAAAAAAAAAATTCCTTTTCCTTTTCCTTTTCTTCTTCTTCCTTTTCCTTTTCTTTTCTTTCTTCTTCTTCCTTTTCCTTTCTTCTTCTTTCTTCTTCTTTCTTCTTCTTCCTTTTCCTTTTTGTTTTTCTTTGACCGGTTTTCTGTTGTTTTTGTTTTTGGGGTTTAGGGTTTTAAGTTATTTACCGCTCTTGTTAAACTAAAACTAGTTAAAATAAAAGAACAAAAAAAAAAAAAGAAAAAATTCCTTTCCTTTTCCTTTTCTTCTTCTTCCTTTTCCTTTTCTTTTCTTTCTTCTTCTTCCTTTTCCTTTCTTCTTCTTTCTTCTTCTTTCTTCTTCTTCCTTTTCCTTTTCTTTTCTTTCTTCTTCTTCCTTTTCCTTTCTTCTTCTTTCTTCTTCTTTCTTCTTCTTCCTTTTCCTTTTCTTTTCTTTCTTCTTCTTCCTTTTCCTTTCTTCTTCTTTCTTCTTCTTCCTTTTCCTTTTCTTTTCTTTCTTCTTCTTCCTTTTCCTTTTCTTTTCTTTCTTTCTTCTTCCTTTTTCTTTTCTTTTCTTTCTTCTTTCTTCTTGTTTTCTGTTGTTTTTGTTTTTCCTTTTTTTTTTTTTTTTTTCTTTAATTCTCAGGGGCAGCGGCGTTGCGGCGGGCGGGCGGCGGGCGGGCGGCAAGGGCGCAGGGCGTGGCGCGGCGGCGGCGGGCGGCGGGCGGCGGCGGCGGGCAAGGGCGGGCGAGGGGCGGCGGGCGATCGGGCGGCGGGCGGCGGCAGGGCGCGGGCGGCGGCGGCGCGACACTGGGACGGGCGGCGGCGCCATCGGGACGGAGCGGCGGCGCGCAGGCTTTGCCGCTCCGGCGCGCTGGTCGGCGCTGGGCAGCGCTCAAGGCCGACGGCGCTGGGCAGCGCCGGCCAAGAGAGGCGAATGGGGGCAAACTGCTATAGATGATAGATTTAACCTTTAGTCGCGGGCCGGGAGGCGGATCATGATTAAAGGTACCTTTTAGTCGCGGTCGGCCTCCCCACCGCGATTAAAGTGTTTTGCCACCGCTTCCGTTCCTGCCTCACAGAACCTTTAATCGCGGCTGGGAGGCGGGCGCGACTAAAGGGTACCTTTAGTCGCGCCCGCCTCCCCACCATGACTAAAGGGCTGTCTTTGAACTGGCGCGGTGCGGTGGGATGTTTAGTCCCACTCGCTAGCCGAGAGGCATCGACAGTGGTTTATAAGCGGCTGCGCGCCACCACTTCGAGCTCCTCTCAAATGCAGCTTACGGGCCTATTCATCATACTCAGGCTCAGGCCTATTGGGCCTTCTGCGGGCTGAATCTCGCCCATTAATGGGTTTCTAGTCGATTCAGCCGTGGTGGCCCGAAGGGTGGCATATTTTTATTTTTGCCTGTTTTTGTTTTCATTTTTGCTTTATTTATTTTGTTTTGTTTCTACTTACAACAAAAAACTTATTTATTTTATTTTATTTTGTTTCTAGTTACTTATTTATTTTACTTTATGATAATTATTTTTGCAATTAAAGTTTCCAATTACTTATTTATTTATGTTATTAAAATCTTAAAATACAATTATATATCAAAAAATCAGAAAATAAAACTAATTCATTTTAAATTCTTGTTTTTCTTCTGTTTTTTTCTTCCTTTTTTCTTCTTTTTTTTTTTCTTCTGCTTTGTTTCTTCCTTTTCTTGTTTTTCTTCTTTTTTTCTTCCTTTCTTCCTTTTTCCTTTTTTCTTCTGCTTTTTCTTCTGCTTGTTTTTTTCTTATGTTTTTCTTCTGCTTTTTTTTTTTCTTCTGTTTTTCCTTTTTTCAGAAAAATAAAACTAATCCATGGAGCATCCTCATCATTTAACTTAATCGAAAAATAAAAGGTTTGATACATCATTCAGTTCATCGACCAAATACAAAGTTTGGTACAATAAATTATTACACATCAATTCTTCCCTTGTGTCCCTCGCTTGCTTACGATTGTGCCGTATCCATGGAGCATCCTCATCATTTAACTTAATGCTTGGGTCGGTGTTCACTTTGAAGGGCGGAATTTCAGCAAACATATTATAATCTTCCGACATGTCTGTTTTGTCCTCCACTCCCACGATGTTTCTTTTCCCGAAAGAACAATGTGGCGCTTTGAATCATCGCATGATGTAATGATCGCTTTCTTATCTTTCCGCTTCCTCGGTTTGCTACTCATGTCCTTCACATAGAAAACCTGAGCGACATCTTTCGCTAGGACGAATGGTTCGTCAAGGTAACCAAGATTGTTGAAATCCACCATTGTCATTCCGTATTGCTGGTCCACCTTTACCCCACCTCCCGTTAGCTTGAACCATTTGCACCGAACAAAGGGACCTTAAAGGAGGGTCCATAGTCAAGTTCCCATATCTCCTCTATGTAACCATAATATGTGACCTTTTGCCCATTCTCGGTTGTTTGCATCAAAGCGGACACCACTGTTTTGGTTGGTGCTCTTTTTATCTTGGGCGATCGTGTAAAATGTATTCCCATTTATCTCGCACTTTGGAAAGTCGTTATAGTCGAAGATGGTGTCTTGGCCAACATGTACAATGATCTACAACATCATTGTCATTCATTAAATGTTTTTCAACCAACTGCCGAAAGTCTCCATGTGGGCCTTCCTAATCCAGATTCAGCTTCCCGGGTTGTCCGAAAGTAAAATATTCTTGTGTTTCTCAAAGTGCGGAGCCACCAAGTTGGAATTGGTCAAGACAAAGTGGTGTGCTTCATCGAGAATGGCCGTCCATACATATCGTTGATTTCTTCCGATCGTGTTTTTCCACTTAGTCTCCCTCGTGCCGCGATCGAGGAAGACCAATCGGCTTAAGGTCGGGAACAAAGTCAACACAAAACTCAATTACCTCCTCATTTCCATAGCCCTTGGCGATGCTTCCTTCTCGCCTAGCACGGTTACTTAACATATTTCTTTAATACTCCCATGAACCTCTCAAGGGGAACATATTGTGTAGAAATACAGACCGAGAACGGAAATCTCTTCGACTAGGTGAACCAGGAGGTGCGCCATAATATTGAAGAAGGATGGCGGAACACCAACTCGAAACCGACAAGACATTGGATCACATCGCTCAGAACTGGTAGAACTTCCGGATTGATTACCTTCGAGATTGCATTGAGGAATGCACATAGCTTCACAATGGCTAATCGAACATTTTCCGCAGAGCCCCTCAAAGCAATCGGAAGCAATTGCGCTATAATCACGTGGCGCCGTGAGACTTCGTGTTTTGGAACTTTTTCTCCGCCATGTTTATTATTCCTTTATATTGGGCGAGAATCCAGACGGGACCTTCATACTGCTCGGGCATTCAAAAAGATGACCTTCTCTTCTTTGGTCGAGCGTAGCTGGCACGACCTTGAAACCATTCCGGATGCCGGTCATCGTGGTCTTTCAAACGTTGCTGGTCCCGCCGTGCTTCCTTTGTATCATTTGTCTTCCCATACACGCCCAAGAAGCTTAGGAGGTTCACGCAAATATTCTTCGTAACGTGCATCACGCCGATTGCAGAGCGGACTTCTAGGATTTTCCAATATTCTAGCTCCTGAATATAGATTTCTTCTTCCACATGGCTGCGTGCCCGTCGGCCCTTCGAACTGATTGTCCGCCAGACCCTTTCCAAAGATGACTTTCAAATCCTTGACCATATCAAATACCTCAGCACCAAGCAGGTTCCGCAGCTTCGCCGGTGATCTGCCTTGCCGTTGTAATGCTTGCCTTTCTTTCATCGATGAGTTTTCGAAGAAATCGACGATGCCCAAGGTACACGCTCTTCTTACAATTTGGCAAATGTACACTTTCGGTCTCATGTAAGCGGTGCGTGCATGCATTGTATCCCTTATTTGACAGTCCCGAAGGTTACTAAGAGCAGGCCAATCGTTGATGGTTACGAAAAGCAACGCCAGAGGTCAAATTCCTCTTGTTTGTGCTCATCCCACACACGGACACCACCCCACAGCTGTAAAAGTTCATCAACTAATGGCCTTAGGTACACATCGATGTCGTTGCGGGTTGCTTCGACCTTGGATGAGCACGGCATCATAATGAACTTCCGCTTCATGCACAACCAAGGAGGAAGGTTGTAGATGCATAGAGTCACGGGCAGTGCTATGGCTGGAGCTCGCCGCCAAAAGGATTCATGCCATCCGTGCTTAGAGCAAATCTTATGTTCCTTGCGCCACCGCAAAATCTGTGAACCATCCGTCGATCTTTCTCCATTATGCTCCATCTGCGGTGTCTCAACTCCCGTCCGACTTACGTTTCTCTTTGTGCCATCGCAACAACTTGGCATGCTTTTTGTTCATGAACAGACGTTTCAACCGTGGTATTATAGGAGCATACCACATCACCTTGGCGGAACCCTCTTCCGGTTTCGCCCTCAACATCGCCACCGTGGTCATCGACTCGATCTTATAACGCAATGCAAAGGTATACCGGCATTCATTCAAATTCTCGATTCACATGTAGAGGATGCAATCGTTGATGCATGCATGTATCTTCGTAACCTCTAAACCTAGAGGGCGTATAACCTTCTTTGCTTCAGACGTCTCAAGGGCAACTCGTTATCCTTTGGAAACATATTCTTCAACATTTTCAGCAAGTTTTCAAATGCCGAGTCAGCTACACCTGCCTCGCCTTCCATTTCAGCAAATCCAGCAGCAGCCCAGCTTTTTCAGACCATCATCGCATCCGGGTACAGCGCCTTTCGTGATCCTCTAACATGCGATCCAAATTCTCCTCTCCTTTTCGGTTTCGCAGCGTCTCCGTGCATCAAGAATGGTCCGACCAAGATCATCAACGGATCATCACGCGCCTCTTCTTCACCTTCCCTTCACCTTCAAAGATCCTCCATGAAAGTATCACCAAATGAGCAAGATAGCTTTCATCGATGAAATCATCCCTTCTTCATCTTCTTCCATTATAACCCCTCTTTCTCCATGCTTGGTCCAACAATTATAGCTTGGCATGAAACCCTTCAAGCAGATGCATGTGAACAACTCTTGAGGAAGAGTAACCCTTCTCATTCTTACAGATAACACATGGACAGATAACAAAACCCCCCGCTTGTTCGCATTAGCCACTACGAGGAAATCTTTCAAACCCGTAGTGAACTCGCCGAGAGTCGGTTATCAGACATCCATTGCCGATTCATCTGCATTATTATAATATAAAATATATAATTAACCATCATGCATTTGTTATGAACTACACACATGCATATTGACACATCAAAGGTTCATCAAGTTGCTAACCGCGATCAAGAGTGTGGCTCCAACACTTCATGTCATGTTTGTTTCATGCTCTTGGGGCATTTCATCAAACACCTTATGTGCATAAGAGGAACCAAAAGCAAACCTACACCCACTTGTGAAGAGAATGGCTCCAAATGGCTAAGTGTTGGCTGCTGGATGGGTATATATAGGGGAGGGCTTTAGTCGCGGTTGGCCAGCCAGCCATGACTAAAGGTGCCGAAAACCTTTAGTCGCGGTTGGCTCGGCCAGCCGCGACTAAAGCCCCTCACGCACACCAGCTGGCCACCGAGCGCCCAGGCCTAGCCTTTGGTCGCGGTTCACCTCCGTAATCATGATTAAAGGTCCCATTAGTCGCGGTTCCTACAGCTTCGCGACTTATGGGCTGGACGGAAAGCCTGTTTTTCCACTAGTGTCTCCGACAATCGGAGTGACAAAACCTAATCTCGAAATATGCCAACTCAACATGTACCTTCGGAGACACCTGTAGTACTCCTTTATAATCACCCAG
Source organism: Aegilops speltoides (assembly GCA_021437245.1). Classification (NCBI taxonomy): domain Eukaryota; kingdom Viridiplantae; phylum Streptophyta; class Magnoliopsida; order Poales; family Poaceae; genus Aegilops; species Aegilops speltoides. The sequence continues at coordinate 20,470 of JAHHZJ010003109.1, read as the reverse complement.
ATTACGCTGTGACGCTTTGGTAGTACCAAAGTGTTCCTCCGTAAACGGAGTTGCATAATCTCATAGTTACAGGAACATGTATAAGTCATGAAGAAAGCAATAGCAACATACTAAACGATCAAGTGCTAAGCTAACGGAATGGGTCAAGTCAATCACATCATTCTCCTAATAATGTGATCCTGTTAATCAAATGGCAACTCTTTTGTCCATGGCTAGGAAACATAACCATCTCTGATAAACGAGCTAGTCAAGTAGAGGCGTACTAGTGACACTATGTTTGTCTATGTATTCACACAAGTATTATGTTTCCGGTTAATACAATTCTAGCATGAATAATAAACATTTATCATGAAATAAGGAAATAAAAAATAACTTTATTATTGCCTCTAGGGCAAATTTCCTTCAGTCTCCCACTTGCACTAGAGTCAATAATCTAGTTCACATCGCCATGTGATTTAACACCAATATTCATATCTCAGATATGATTAACACCCATAGTTCACATCATCATGTGACCAACATCCAAAGGGTTTACTAGAGTCAATAATCTAGTTCACATCGCTATGTGATTAACACCCAAAGAGTACTAAGGTGTGATCATGTTTTGCTCGTGAGAGAAGCTTAGTCAACGGGTCTGTCACATTCAGAGCCGTATGCATTTTGCAAATATTTTATGTCCACAATGCTCTACATGGAGTTACTCTAGCTAATTGCTCCCACTTTCAATATGTATCCAGGTTGAGACTTAGAGTCATCTGGATCAGTGTAAAAGTTTGCACTGATGTAACTTTTACAACAAACTCTTTTATCACCTCCGTAATCGAGAAACATCTCCTTAGTCCTTACTAAGGATATTCTTGACCAATGTCCAGTGATCTACTCCTAGATCACTATTGTACTCCCTTGCCAAATTCAGAGCAAGGTATACAATAGGTCTGGTACATAGCATAACATACTTTATAGAACCTATGACTGAGGCATAGGGAATGACTTTTCATTCTCTTTCTATTTTTGCTATGGTCGGGATTTGAGTCTTACTCAATTTCATACCTTTGCAACACAGGCAAGAACTCTTTCTTTGATTGTTCCATTTTGAACTATTTCAAAATCTTGCCAAGGTATGTACTCATTGAAAATCTTATCAAGCGTCTTGATCTATCTCAATAGATCTTGATGCTCAATATGTAAGTAGCTTTTATCGAGGTCTTTTCTTTTAAAGAACTCCTTTAAAACACTCCTTTATGCTTTGCGAAAAGTTCTACATCATTTCGATCAACAATATGTCACTCACATATACTAATCGAAAAGGCAGTAGTGCTCCCACTCACTTTATTGTAAATACAGCTTCATCGTAAGTCCATATAAAACTATATGCTTTGATCAACTTATCAAAGCGTATATTCCAACTCCGAGATGCTTGCACCAGTCCATAGATGGATTGCTGGAGCTTGCACATTTTGTTAGCACCTTTAGGATTGACAAAACCTTCTGGTTGCATCATATACAACTCTTCTTTAATAAATCCATTAAGGAATGCAGTTTTGACATCCATTTGCCGATTTCATAAAATGTGGCAATTGCTAACATGATTCCAGACAGACTTAAGCATCGATACGAGTGAGAAAATCTCATCGTATTCAACCCCTTGAACTTGTTGAAAACCTTTTGCAACAAGTCAAGCTTAGTGGATAGTAACACTACTATCAGTGTCCGTCTTCCTCTTGAAGATCCATTTATTTAACATGGTTTGCTGATCATCGAGCAAGTCAATCAAAGTCCATACTTTGTTCTCATACATGGATCATATCTCAGATTTTATGGCCTTAAGCCATTTCATGAATCTGGGCTCATCATCGCTTCCTCATAGTTCGTGAGGTTAATCATGGTCTAGTAACATGACTTTCAGAACAGGATTACCGTACCACACTGGTGCGGACCGTACTCTGGAAGACCTACGAGGTTCTGTAGTAACTTGATCTGAAGTTTAATGATCATCATCATTAGGTTCCTCACTAATTGTTGTAGGAATCACTAGAACTGATTTCAGTGATGAACTATTTTCCAATTCGGGAGAAGGTACAAATTACCTTATCAAGCTCTACTTTCCTCCCACTCACTTCTTTCGAGAGAAACTCCTTCTCTAGAAAGGATCCATTTTTAGCAACGAATAACTTGCCTTCGGATCTGTGATAGAAGGTGTACCCAATAGTTCCCTTTGGGTATTCTATGAAGACGCACTTCTCCGATTTGGGTTTGAGCTTATTAGGATGAAACTTTTTCACATAAGCATCGTAGCCCCAAACTTTAAGAGACGACAACTTGGGTTTCTTGCTAAACCACAGTTCATATGGTGTCGTCTCAACGGATTTAGATGGTGCCCTTTTAACGTGAATGCAGCTGTCTCTAATGCATAACCCCAAAACGACAATGGTAAATCAATAAGAGACATCATAGATCGCACCATATCCAATAAAGTGCGGTTACGACGTTCGGACACACCATAACGTTGTGGTGTTCCATGTGGTGTGAACTGTGAAACTATTCCACATTGTTTTATATGAAGGCCAAACTCGTAACTCAAATATCCGTCTCCGCGATCAGATCACAGAAACTTTTATTTTCTTGTTACGATGATTTTTCCACTTCCCTCTGAAATTCTTTGAACCTTTCAACTATCTCAGACTTATGTTTCATCAAGTAGATATACCCTATCTGCTCAAATCATCTTGTGAAGGTCAGAAAATGACGATACTTGCCACGAGCATCAACACTCATTGGATCGCATACATCGGTATGTATTATTTCCAATAAGTTAGTAGCTTGTTCCATTGTTCCGGAGAACGGCGCTTTAGTCATCTTGCCCAAAAGGCACGGTTCGCAAGCATAAAATGATTCATAACCAAGTGATTCCGAAAATCCATCTTTATGGAGTTTCTTCATGCGCTTTACACCGATATGACCCAAATGGCAGTGCCACAAATAAGTTACACTATCATTATTAACTTTGCATCTTTTGGCATCAATAGTATGAATATGTGTATCACTATGATCGAGATCCAACAAATTATTTTCATTGGGTGTATAACCATCGAAGGTCTTATTCATGTAAACAGAATAACAATTATTCTTTAACTTCAAATGAATAACCGTATTGCAATAAACATGATCAAATCATATTCATGCTCAACGCAAACGCTAAATAACATTTATTTAGGTTTAACACTAATCTCGAAAATATAGGGAGTGTGCGATGATGATCATATCAATCTTGGAACTATTTCCAACACACATCGTCACTTCACCCTTAGCTAGTCTCTGTTTATTCGCAACTCCTGCTTGGTTACTAATCTTAGCAAATGAACTAGTATCAAATACTTGAGGGTTGCTATAAACACTAGTAACGTACACATCAATAACATGTATATCAAATATACTTATGTTCACTTTGCCATCCTTCTTATCCGCCAATCACTTGGGGTAGTACCTCTTCCAAAGGACCAGTCTCTTTGCAAGAGAAGCACTTAGTCTCGTGCTTAGGATCAGACTTGGGTTTCTTCACTTGAGCAGCAACTTTCTTGCCGCTCTTCTTGAAGTTCCCTTCTTTCCCTTTGCCTTTTTCTTGAAACTAGTGATCTTTTTAACCATCAACACTTGATGCTCTTTTCTTGATTTCTACCTTCGCCGATCTCAACATCGCGAAGAGCTCAGGAGTAACTTTCGTCATCCCTTGCATATTATAGTTCATCACAAAGTTCTAGTAACTTACTGATGGTGACTAGAGAATTCTGTCAATCACTATCTTATCTGGAAGATTAACTCCCACTTGATTCAAGCGATTGAAGTACCCAGACAATCTGAGCACATGCTCACTAGTTGAGCGATTCTCCTTCATCTTTTAGCTATAAAACTTGTTGAAGTCTTCATATCTCTCAACTCGGGTATTTGCTTGAAATATTAACTTCAACTCCTGGAACATCTCATATGGTCCATGACGTTCAAAACGTCTTTGAAGTCCCGATTCTAAGCCGTTAAGCATGGTGCACTAAACTATCAAGTAGTCATCATATTGAGCTAGCCAAACGCTCATAACGCCCGCATCCGCTCCTGCAATAGGTCCATCACCTAGCGGTGCATTAAGGACATAATTCTTCTGTGCAGCAATGAGAATAAACCTCAGATCACGGATCCAATCCGCATCATTGCTACTAACATCTTTCAACACAATTTTCTCTAGGAACATATCAAAATAAACATATGAAAGCAACAACGCGAGCTATTGATCTACAACATTATTTGCAAAATACTCCAGGACTAAGTTCATGATAAATTTAAGTTCAATTAATCATATTACTTAAGAACTCCCACTGAGACAGACATCTCTCTAGTCATCTAAGTGATCACGTGATCCAAATCAACTAAACCATGTCCGATCATCACGTGAGATGGAGTAGTTTCAATGGTGAACATCGCTATGTTGATCATATCTACTATATGATTCACGCTCGACCTTTCGGTCTCCGTGTTCCGAGGCCATATCTCAGATATGCTAGGCTCGTCAAGTATAACTCGACTATTCCGTGTGTGCAACTGTTTTGCACCCGTTGTATTTGAACGTAGAGCCTATCACACCCGATCATCACGTGGTGTCTCACCACGAAGAACTTTCGCAACGGTGCATACTCAGGGAGAACACTTCTTGATAATTAGTGAGAGATCATCTTAAAATGCTACCGTCAAACAAAACATAATAAGATGTATAACAGATAAATATCATATCCAATCAAAATATGTGACATGATATGGCCATGATCATCTTGCGCCTTTGATCTCCATCTCCAAAGTACTGTCATGATCTCTATTGTCACCGACACGACACCATGATCTTCATCATCTTGATCTATATCAATGTGTCATCACATGGTCGTCTCACCAACTATTGCTCTTGCAACTATTGCTATCGCATAGAGATAAAGTAAAGCAATTATTTGGCACTTGCATCTTATGCAACAAAGAGACAACCATAGAGCTTCTGCCAGTCGCCGATAACTTCAACAAAACATGATCATCTCATACAACAACTTATATCTCATCACATTTTGACCATCTCACATCACAACATGCCCTGCAAAAACAAGTTAGACGTCCTCTACTTTGTTGTTACAAGTTTTACGTGGCTGCTACGGGCTTAAGCAAGAACCAATCTCACCTACGCATCAAAACCACAACGATAGTTTGTCAAATAGACTCCGTTTTAACCTTCGCAAGGACCGGGCGTAGCCACACTCGGTTCAACTAAAGTTGGAGAAACTGACACCCGCCAGCCACCTGTGTGCAAAGCACGTCGGTAGAACCAGTCTCGCGTAAGCGTACGCGTAATGTCGGTCTGGGCCGCTTCATTCAACAATACTGCCGAACCAAAGTATGACATGCTGGTAGGCAGTATGACTTATATCGTCCACAACTCACTTGTGTTCTACTCGTGCATATTCATCAAACAATAAAAACCTGGCTCTGATACCACTGTTGGGGAACGTACTAACTTCAAAAAAAAATTCCTACGCACACGCAAGATCATGGTGATGATTTAGCAACGAGAGGGGAGAGTGTTCGTCCACGTACCCTCGTAGACCATAAGCGGAAGCGTTATGACAACGCGGTTGATGTAGTCGTACGTGTTCACGATCCGACCGATCCAAGTACCGAACGTACGACACCTCCGAGTTCTGCACACATTCAGCTCGATGACGATCCCCGGGCTCCGATCCAGCAAAGCGTCGGGGATGAGTTCCGTCAGCATGACGGCGTGATGACGATGATGATGTTCTACCGGTGCAGGGCTTCGCCTAAACTCCGCGACGATATGACCGAGGTGGAATATGGTGGAGGGGGGCACCGCACACGGCTAAGGAACGATCCGTAGATCAACTTGTGTCTCTATGGGGTGCCCCCTACCCCGTATATAAAGGAGAGGAGGAGGGGAGGGCCGGCCCTCTACTATGGCCCGCCCTGGGGAGTCCTACTCCCACCGGGAGTAGGATTCCCCCTTTCCTAGTCCAACTAGGAGTCCTTCCATGTATTAGGAGTAGGAGACTAGGAAGGGGAAGAGAGAAGGGAAGGAAGGAGGGGGTGCAGCCCCTCCCCCTAGTCCAATTCGGACTAGGCCATGGGGGGGCGCGCGGCCTGCCCTAGGCAGCCCCTCTCTCTTTCCCGCAGGGCCCAATAAGGCCCAATACTTCTCATGGCGAATTCCCGTAACTCTCCCAGACTCGAAAAATACCGAATCACTCGGAACCTTTCCGAACTCCGAATATAGTCATCCAATATATCGATCTTTACGTCTCGACCATTTCGAGACTCCTCGTCATGTCTCCGATCTCATCCGGGACTCCGAACTCCTTCGGTACATCAAAACTCATAAACTCATAATATAACTGTCATCGAAACCTTAAGCGTGCGGACCCTACGGGTTCCAGAACTATGTAGACATGACCTAGAACTATTCTCGGTCAATAACCAATAGCGGGATCTAGATGCCCATATTGGCTCCTACATATTCTACGAAGATCTTTATCGGTGAAACCGCATAACAACATACGTTGTTCCCTTTGTCATCGGTATGTTACTTGCCTGAGATTCGATCGTCGGTATCCAATACCCAGTTCAATCTCGTCACCAGCAAGTGTCTTTACTCGTTCTGTAATGCATTATCCCGTAACCAACTCATTGGTTACATTGCTTGCAAGGCTTATAATGATGTGCATTACCGAGAGGGCCCAGAGATACCTCTCCGACAATCGGAGTGACAAAACCTAATCTCGAAATATGCCAACTCAACATGTACCTTCAGAGACACCTGTAGTACTCCTTTATAATCACCCAGTTACGTTGTGACGTTTGGTAGTACCCAAAGTGTTCCTCCGGTAAACGGGAGTTGCATAATCTCATAGTTACAGGAACATGTATAAGTCATGAAGAAAGCAATAGCAACATACTAAACGATCAAGTGCTAAGCTAACGGAATGGGTCAAGTCAATCACATCATTCTCCTAATAATGTGATCCCGTTAATCAAATGACAACTCTTTTGTCCATGGCTAGGAAACATAACCATCTCTGATAAACGAGCTAGTCAAGTAGAGGCATACTAGTGACACTATGTTTGTCTATGTATTCACACAAGTATTATGTTTCCGGTTAATACAATTCTAGCATGAATAATAAACATTTATCATGAAATAAGGAAATAAATAATAACTTTATTATTGCCTCTAGGGCATATTTCCTTCACCCACAAGTACTGGGGATTGCAATAGTTTTCGAGGGTAGAGTATTCAACCCAAATTTGTTGATTCGACACAAGGGGAGCCAAAGAATATTCTCAAGTATTAGCAGCTGAGTTGTCAATTCAACCACACCTGGAAACTTAATATCTGCAGCAAGGTGTTTAGTAGAAAAGTAATATGATAGTGGTTGTCGGTGTCAAAAACGGCGGATCTCGGGTAGGGGGTCCCGAACTGTACGTCTAGGCGGATGGTAACAGGAGACGAGGGACACAATGTTTTTACCCAGGTTCAGGTCCTCTCGATGGAGGTAATACCCTACGTCCTGCTTGATTAATATTGATGATATGGGTAGTACAAGAGTAGATCTACCACGAGATCAAGGAGGCTAAACCCTAGAAGCTAGCCTATGGTATGATTGTTGAGATGTAATGTTGTGTCCTACGGACTAAAGCCCTCCGGTTTATATAGACACCGGAGAGGTTAGGGTTACACAGAGTCGGTTACAATGGTAGGAGATCTACATATCCGTATTGCCAAGCTTGCCTTCCACGCCAAGGAAAGTACCTTCCGGACACGAGCCGGAGTCTTCAATCTGCTATCTTCGTAGTCTGGGAGTCCGGCGGATATTGATAGTCCGGCTATCCGGACACCCCCTAGTCCAGGACTCCCTTAGTAGCCCCTAAACCAGTCTTCAATGACGATAAGTCCGGCGTGCACAATGTTCGGCATTGCAAGGCGGGTTCCTCCCTTGAATAATTCGAAGAAAATAATGAACACCAGGATAGTGTCCGGCTCTGCAAAATAAATTCCACATTCCAACGTAGAGAGAATAAAATACACACTTAGTTCAATCTGCTGACGTATCACGCAGCGTGATATCACACCGCGGCCAAGCCCTTGTTTGGATTGTTTTTTATTATTCCGCCTTAGCACGTTTAGCGAAGCGGTTTCCTTGGCACGTCCTGTCGAAGCAGAGATCGTGTTCCCCTTATTCCGGGATTCTCATCAATACGTGCGTGGGTAACCCAACGGCGCCATTGATGGTGGCGCTTGGGAGATGAGCGAGTTTTACCAGGCCGGTGAGGGATGCATATTTTCGTCCGCCTATATATAAGGGATAAGGATTTACCTTCTCACCTACGCCTTCTTCCTCCTTTGCTCATCCATCCCTGCGAACCCAAGCTCCAACGCCCAAGCTCGTGTTCTCCGCCTCGACCCTTCTCCGAACATGTCCGGAGGGGGAGGCAAATGGATGGCCTCCACTGCCAAGGAGGAGGACATCACCAAGCTGCGCGACGCCGGATACCTTCCCGGAGACATCGCGCATCGGTCGCCTGATCGCGGGCAGCTCGTTCCTACCCCAGGACCTCATGAGAGGTTTTTTCCTTCCCCACTTCCTCCGCTGGACTGGGCTTTCCGCTCCATCCATTCGTCCGGGGATCATGTTTTACTACGGCCTAGATTTTCACGATCCGGCGCCAACTTCGCCCTCAACATCTCGCTGTTTATCGTCGGTAATGCGAGGCCTTTCTCGCATCCGCCCCACTTCGCCTGTGGCTCAAGACCTTTAACGCTGTCGAAGGTTGTGAAGGGACGCAAAGCGGAATGCGGAGGCGCCATGTTGGGCAAGTTGCCCAACGTCCCCTGGCTAGAAGGGACCTTCGTGGACTCCGTCAAGGGGTGGCAATCGGGGTGGTTCTATATCACCGAGCCGCGCAAGCCCACATGGGCGGCGGCCCTCGAATTTAGATCTGGAATCCCTATGCAGCTCAACTCCTGGAAAGAGAAGGGCTTGCAGTGGGGTGGTCCGGTGGAGGTGACGGGACTTCGAGCCTGCATCAAGAAGCTGGTGAGCAATGGGCTCCGGCTCGTCGACGTGGTCCAGGTCATGCTCCTCCGGCGGATTCTCAAATGCCAAGAAAGGGCATTTAATCTGTGGGAGTTTAATCCGGAACAGCACCAAACGTTGAGCGGGCTCTTCGATACAATGTACGAAGGAGCCTGGAGGGTGCTGTTCAAGAGCGCTGATGCGCCCGCATCCGCGACCGAAGACCGCGGATTCAGCTTGCAGTCTCCGACTGACGGGGTAAGTGATTCGACCCCATTACGGGACACTTGTAGTAATTAGATTGACTCTAGCGAGGTTTTTAATTTGCCTCTTCCTTTGACAGGAATGGATGGAGAAGGCCGAGCTGCTCATCAGCCCGCTCCCATGCCGGAAGAACCAAGGATGCCCATTTAGCAAGGCTGCTGGTTCCGCACCGTGACGTGGTGCCGAGAAGAAGGCCAAGAAGGTGGCGCGGGGACTCGAAAGAGTTCCAGAATCAAGCGTCGGCGACGACGACGAGGACTCCTCCTCAAGAAGATGAGGAGGAGGAGGAGTACTCTCCGGAGGAGGAGAGAAGAAGGAAGGCCTCCCAATTGGGGCGGCCAAGGGTCCAAGAGGAGAGAACTATCCCCGGACAGTTTCGCCAACATCAATGTTGGCGAGGAAGAGTGGGCTCCAAGGGCCCGGCGTCCGGCAAGATCGTAAGTATCCGGATCATTCATATGCCGTATATTGTATGTCACGTAGTGTCCTTCTAACGCCGCATTGTTCCTTTAGTCCGGCCGGTGACGACTTTCCCGACTCGATGAGCGGGTCGTTGGCGCTGTCGGATGTAAATTCCATCCCAACTGCCTCTACCCCACGCGCCGAGGACGACGAGGCGGAATCCCACAGGGGGACGCGCCAGGAGGAGGCCCCGGAGGCGCCGTCAGGCAGCCCCCCGGACTTTGTGCCGGACTCTACTCCGGAACCCGTAGCGGTTCCAGAGTCCGGCGAGCAGCCCTCGAAGAGGGGCAGGACTGTGGACGCCGACGGCCTCCGTCCCAACCGGAGGCACGGACAACTGCTTTGGCGCCAAAGCGCCTCCATCGAAGAACACCGCACTCTCATGAGTGCGGTGATTGATGTTGGGGAACGAGTAATTTCAAAAATTCCTCGCACATGCAAGATCATGGTGATGCATAGCAACGAGGGGAGAGTGTTGTCTACGCTCGTGAGACCGAAGCGAGCGATCACAACGTAGAGGAAGTAGTCGACGTTCTCCTCGCGATCCAACCGATCCCAGCGCCGTTACTCGGCGCCTCGAGTTCTTGACACACGTACAGCTCGGTGGCGCTCCTCGGGCTCCGATCCAGCAAAGCTCCGGGAGGGAGAGTTCCACAAGACGACGGCGTGGTGACAATCTTGATGTTCTACCGACGCAGGCTTCGCCTAAACACCGCTACGATATGACCGAGGTGGAATATGGTGGAGGGGCACCGACACTGCTAAGGAACGATCTCAAGGATCAACTCAGTTCTAGGGTGCCCCCTGCCCCGTATATAAAGGAGCAAGGGGAGGGCGGCCGCCCTAGGAGGCGCGCCAAGGGAGGAGTCCTCCTCCTAGTGGGAGTAGGACTCCCCTTTCCTAGTCCAACTAGGAAGGAGGAAGGGGGAAGGAAGGAGAGGGAGAGGGAGAGGGAAAGGGGGGCCGCGCCCCCCCTCCTTGTCCTATTCGGACTCCCCATGGGGGGCGCCACCTCCTGGTGCGGCCCTCTCTCTCCCCTCTTGGCCCAATAAGGCCCATTACTTCCCCGGGGGGTTCCGGTAACCCCTCCGGCACTCCGGTTTTCTCCGGAAACTTCCGGAACCTTTCCGGTGTCCGAATATAGCCGTCCAATATATCAATCTTTATGTCTCGACCATTTCGAGACTCCTCGTCATGTCCGTGATCACATCCGGGACTCCGAACTCCTTCGGTACATCAAAATACACAAACTCATAATATAACCGTCATCGAAACCTTAAGCGTGCGGACCCTACGGTTCGAGAACAATGTAGACATGACCGAGACACGTCTCTGGTCAATAACCAATAGCGGGACCTGGATGCCCATATTGGCTCCTACATATTCTACGAAGATCTTTATCGGTCGAGACCGCATAACAACATACGTTGTTCCTTTGTCATCGGTATGTTACTTGCCCGAGATTCGATCGTCGGTATCAATACCTAGTTCAATCTCGTTATCGCAAGTCTCTTTACTCGTTCCGTAATACATCATCTCACAACTAACTCATTACTTGAAATGCTTGCAAGGCTTAAGTGATGTGTATTACGAGAGGGCCCAGAGATACCTCTCCGACATTCGGAGGACAAATCCTAATCTCGAAATCGCCAACCCAACAAGTACCTTCGAGACACACAGAGAGCACCTTTATAATCACCCGATTCGTTGTGACGTTTGATAGCACACAAAGTGTTCCTCCGTAAACGGAGTTGCATAATCTCATAGTCATAGGAACATGTATAAGTCATGAAGGAAGCAATAGCAACATACTAAGCGATCGTGTGCTAAGCTAACGGAATGGGTCATGTCAATCAGATCATTCAACTAATGATGTGACCTTGTTAATCAAATAACAACTCCTTGTTCATGGTTAGGAAACATAACCATCTTTGATTAACAAGCTAGTCAAGTAGAGGCATACTAGTGACACTGTTTGTCTATATATTCACATATGTATTATGTTTCCGGTTAATACAATTCTAGCATGAATAATAGACATTTATCATGAAATAAGGAAATAAATAATAACTTTATTATTGCCTCTAGGGCATATTTCCTTCAGTCTCCCACTTGCACTAGAGTCAATAATCTAGTTCACATCGCCATGTGATTGAACATCAATAATCATATCTGTATATGATTAACACCCATAGTTCACATCGTCATGTGACCAACACCCAAAGGGTTTACTAGAGTCAATAATCTAGTTCACATCGCTATGTGATTAACACCCAAAGAGTACTAAGGTGTGATCATGTTTTGCTTGTGAGAGAATCTTAGTCAACGGGTCTATCATATTCAGAGCCGTGTGTATTTTGCAAATATTCTATGTCTACAATGCTCTGCATAGAGCTACTCTAGCTAATTGCTCCCACTTTCAATATGTATCTAGATCGAGACTTAGAGTCATCTAGATCGGTGTCAAAACTTGTTGGAAATATGCCCTAGAGGCAATAATAAAAGGATTATTATATTTCAATGTTCATGATAATTGTCATTTGTTCATGCTATAACTGTATTATCCGGAAATCATAATACACGTGTGAACACTTAGACCCAATGAGTCCCTAGTGAGCCTCTAGTTGACTAGCTCGTTGTGATCAATAGATAGTCATGGTTTCCTGACTATGGACATTAGATGTCGTTGATAACGGGATCACATCATTAGGAGAATGATGTGATGGACAAGACCCAAACATAAGCATAGCATAAAAGATCGATAGTTCGTTTGCTAGAAGCTTTGCCAATGTCAAGTATCTCTTCCTTCGACCATGAGATCGTAACTCCGGTTACCGTAGGAGTGCCTTGGGTGTATCAAACGTCACAACGTAATCGGGTGACTATAAAGGTGCATTACGGTATCTCCGAAAGTATCATTGGGTTGACACGGATTGAGACGGGATTTGTCACTCCATATGACGGAGAGGTATCTCTGGGCCCACTCGGTAATGCATCATCATAATGAGCTCAATGTGACCAAGGTGTTGTACGGGATCATGTATTGCGGTGCGAGTAAAGTGACTTGCCGGTAACGAGACTGAACAAGGTATTGGGATACCGACGATCGAGTCTCGGCAAGTAACGCATCGATTGACAAAGGAATTGCTTACGAGGTTTGATCGAATCCTCGACATCGTGGTTCAACCGATGAAATCATCGAGGAGCATGTAGGAGCCAACATGGATATCGGACCCGCTGTTGGTTATTGCCGAGAGTCGTCTCGGTCATGTCTGCGTGTCTCCCGAACCCGTAGGGTCTACACACTTAAGGTTCGGTGGCGCTTAGGGTTAGTAGGAAGTCAAGTATGTGACCACGAATGTTGTTCGAGTCCGGATGAGATCCCGGACGTCACGAGCAGTTCGGAAGGGTCGGAGGTAAAGAATAATATATAGGAAGTGGTGTTTGACCATCGGGAAAGTTTCGGGGTTTCGGTAAAATACTGGACCACCTAAGGGTCCCGGGTCCACCGGTGGGGCCACCTATCCTGAGGGCCCCATGGGCCAAGGGAAGGAACCAGCCCACAGGGGCTGGTGCGCCTCAGGCCCACCCCTGCGCCTAGGGTTGAAACCCTAGGGGGGGGCGCCCACCCGGCTTGGGGCACTCCACCCCTTGGCGCCGCCCCACAGAGATTGGATCTCGGGGCCGCCACTGGGGCCTATATAAAGGGGGGGAGGGAGGGGGGCTGCGGTACCAACTCCCAAGGCGCAGCCCTTCCCCTCCCCAACACATCTCCTCCTCCGTAAGAGCTCGGCGAAGCCACGCCGAGATCTTGCTTCTCCACCATCACCACGCCGTCGTGCTGCCGGTGGAGCTGTCTTCCTCAACCTCTCCTTCCCCCTTGCTGGATCAAGAAGGAGGAGACGTCGCTCGTCCCGTACGTGTGTTGAACGCGGAGGTGCTGTCCGTTCAGCACTTGGCATCGGTGATCTGAATCACGTTCGAGTACGACTCCATCATCACCTTGCAAGCTTCCGCACGCGATCTACAAGTGGTATGTAGATGCTATCTCTCTCCCGTTACTCGTTGCTTAGATGAACTCATAGATGGATCTTGGTGAAGCCGTAGGAAAATTTTTAATTTTCTGCGACGTTCCCCAACAAAACTTGCATCGACGTAACCCTTTACGACGAACCTTTTGTCACTTCCATAATCGAGAAACATATCCTTATTCCACTAAGGATAATTTTGACCGTTGTCCAGTGATCTACTCCTAGATCACTATTGTACTCCTTGCCAATCTCGATTAGGGTATACAATAGATCTGGTACACAGCATGGCATACTTTATAGAACCTATGGCCAAGGCATAGGAATGACTTTCATTCTCTTTCTATCTTCTCGCCGTGGTCGGGTTTTGGGTCTTACTCAATTTCACACCTTGTAACACGGCAAGAACTCTTTCTTTGACTGTTCCATTTTGAACTACTTCAAAATCTTGTCAAGGTATGTACTCATTGAAAAAACTTATCAAGCATCTTGATCTATCTCTATAGATCTTGATGCTCAATATGTAAGCAGCTTCACCGAGGTCTTTCTTTGAAAAACTCCTTTCAAACACACCTTTATGCTTTGCAGAATAATTCTACATTATTTCCGATCTACAATATGTCATTCACATATACTTATCAGAAATGTTGTAGTGCTCCCACTCACTTTCTTGTAAATACAGGCTTCATCGTAAGTCTGTATAAAACTATATGCTCTGATCAACTCATCAAAGCGTATATTCCAACTCCGAGATGCTTGCACCAGTCCATAAATGGATCGCTGGAGCTTGCACACTTTGTTAGCTCCCTTTGGATCGATAAAACCTTCTGGTTGCATCATATACAACTCTTCCTCCAGAAATCCATTCAGGAATGCAGTTTTTACATCCATTTGCCAAATTTCATAATCATAAAATGCGGCAATTGCTAACATGATTCGGACAGACTTAAGCATCGCTACGGGTGAGAAGGTCTCATCGTAGTCAACTGTAACGCCCCGGATACAACTTTCCATAGCTGTAACTCCGACTCTTGCCTTTTCCGGAGATGCTATATGTTATTTCCTCCGTGGTTGGGTTTTTGTCTGTTGTTTTGCATTTTGTTCTTGTTATGCATCTCGTCTCATGTCATCATATGCATTTCATATCATGTCACCATGTGAATTTCATTTTGCATACGTGTTCGTCTCATGCATCCGAGCATTTTCCCCGTTGTCCGTTTTGCAATCCGGCGCTCCTATGTTCCCCGGCGTCCCCTTCTTCTCTCCTGTTGTGAGCGGGTGTTAAACTTTCTCGGAATGGCCCGAGGTTTGCCAAGCGGCCTTGGTATACCACCGATAGACCGCCTGTCAAGTTTCGTGCCATTTGGAGGTCGTTTGGTACTCCAACGGTTAACCGGGTAACCGCAAAGCCCTCTTTGTTGCAGCCCAACACCCTTCCAAAGTGGCCCAAAACCCACCAAACTCCCTCCATGCTCATGGGTCGTTCGATCACGATCGCGTGGCAAAACCGCTCCTCATTTGGACTCTCCTAGCTCCCTCTACCTATATAGGCCCTCCCTTCCATTTTGCGGTCTAATCCCGAAACCCTAGCAGATTTCCTTCTCGCGCCGGACGACGCGTCACCACGCGCGGACACGTCCGCGGACACGTCGCTCGACCAATCCTGTGCTGCCACGTCATCTCCTCCGCCGCCTCAGCCACTCCCACGCTGCCACGTCACGCCCGCGCCCACATCGCCGCCGCCGCCGGGGCCGAGATCCGCCCGCCCGGCCGAACCACGCCAGCGCGGCCTCAGCCCCGCCTCCTCCGTCACCCGCTTTCGCCCGCGCCGCTTCGCCGCCCAGCGGTTCCGCCCGCCCGCTGCCCGTCGCCGCCCTCTGCCGCCTCTGCCGTCCATCGCGGCGCCATGCCGCCAGACCGAGTTCCGCCGCCGCCTCCCGGTCCGCCCGCCGCCTACCGCCCGTCGCCCGCGTCCGCGCCCTCTGCGCCTCCAGCGCCAGCGCCGCCGTGGGACATCTCGCCGCCGCCGGCGTCCACTGCTCACGCCGCCCGGCCTCCTCGCCGTGAGCTCCTCCGCCGTCCAGCCCGTTCCGGCCCCCTCCGCCCTTCGCTTCGCCCGCCGTCGCGTGCTCGCGGAAGCACGGCGCCGCCGCCGTCCTTCTCGATCCCGATCGGATCGGGAGCGCGCCTCCTCGCTCCCTCAACCGCCGTGGGCGCGAGAGCCGAGGCCCGATCCAGCGCCAGCGGCGGCCGAGCCCGGCACCTTCCTCTTCTGGGCGAGGCCTTTGGGTGAGCCACACCCGCAGCGCCCCTCTCCTTTTTTTTCTCCTTCTGCTGCTGGCCCATGCTCCAGATTCGGCCCGTGGTTGTTTTTTTTTCCGTTCTGCGAATTTCCTATTATCCTGTGATTTACCAGATTTACAGAAAAACCCTCAAAGTTCGTGCATATAATAACTCCACAACCATGCATCATATGTAAATAATTTATATATGTAAAATGACTAGTTTTTCATCTAGTTTCATAATATGCCATTTTCATCCATGTTTAAAATGTTTAAAAATGTTGTTTGATTAAATTTGCTCAAATGCCATGCTAAAATGATTTATTTCATAACTAAATAACCGTTGCTCCGTTTTAAACAAACTTTATATGTAAATGGGGTAGAATTTTGTCTAGTTTAACATGGTGCACTTTATTTTGCTGTTTAACAACATTAAAATTGTGTTTAGGGCAGAACAGTACCAAATTCATAATATGCTCATGAGGATTTTCCGGACTTGTTGTTCGTTGTTTCCGGCCTCATTTAAACTTGCCTAGGTAGGTAGTTTTGTTATGCTTCACCCCTTGCCATGTTAATCAACATTTAACATTGTTGGGTACATAACGAGAGAGAACTAAATAAGTCATGTGGTGTTTTCTTCAATATGCAACTCGTTGCATATTGAGCTCCACTTAATTTGTAGTGTTGTTTGTTGCACTTTGCCATGCCATGCCATGCCTCATTTAACCGGACATGCATCATAATTGTCTGCGCATCATGCCATGATCATGCTTGTGTGTTTACCTATGTTGTTTGTTTCTTTCCGGGTTGCTTCTCTCGTTAGCTTCGGTTTCGTTCCGGAGTTGTGAGGATCCGTTCGACTACGTCCGTTTGTCTTCTTCATGGACTCGTTCTTCTTCCTTGCGGGATTTCAGGCAAGATGACCGCTACCCTGGATCTCACTACTATCATTGCTATGCTAGTTGCCTCGTTCTTTCGCTATGCTGCGCTACCCATTACCTGTTTGTCAAGCCATCCCATGTTGCCATGAACCTCTAACCTTTGACACCATTCCGAGCAAACCGTTGTTTGCCTATGTTCCTGCTTTTGCTCAGCCCCTCTTATAGCGTTGCTAGCTGCAGGTGAAGTTGAAGATTTCTCCATGGTGGACAGGGTTTTGTTGGGATATCACAATATCTCTTATATTATTAATGCATCTATATACTTGGTAAAGGGTGGAAGGCTCGGCCTTATGCCTGGTGTTTTGTTCCACTCTTGCCGCCCTAGTTTCCGTCATACCGGTGTTATGTTCCCGGATTTTGCGTCCCTTACGCGGTCGGGTGATTTATGGGACCCCCTTGATAGTTCGCTTTGAATAAAACTTGTCCAGCAAGGCCCAACATTGCCTTTTACCATTTGCCTCACCACCACCTACTTTTCCTTGGGAGTAATTAACCCAAGGGTCATCTTTATTATAGCCCCCGGGCGATTGCTTGTCTAAGCGTTGGTCCAAACTAGAGCACCGTCTTGGGACCATCCTGGGCAACTTGGGTTACGTCGGTACTGTGACGCTTAGCTCATCCGGTCGTGGCACGAGACGAGATCTGTGCTGCTACTATCGGGATGTCGGCACGCCGGGCGGCTTTGCTGGTCTTGTTTTACCATTGTCGAAATGTCTTGATGTACCGGGATACCGAGTCTGATCGGAGTGTCTCGGGTGAAGGTCTATTCCTTCGATGATCGCAAGAGCTTGTCATGGGCTAAGTTGGGACACCCCTGCAGGGTATAAACTTTCGAGAGCCGTGCCCGCGGTTATGTGGCAGATGGGAATTTGTTAATGTCCGGTTGTGGACAACTTGACACTTGATCCGAATTAAAACGCATCAACCGAGTGTGTAGCCGTGATGGTCTCTTCTCGGCGGAGTCCGGGAAGTGAACACGGTTTCCGTGTTATGTTTGACGTAAGTAGGTGTTCAGGATCACCTCTTGATCATTGCTAGCTTCACGACCGTTCCTTTGTTTCTCTTCTCGCTCTCATTTGCGTTGGGTAGCCACCATACTTGCTTAGTCGCTGCTGCAACCTCACCACTTTACCCCTTCCTTTCCCTTTAAGCTTTGCTAGTCTTGATACCCATGGTAATGGGATTCTTTGAGTCCTCGTGGCTCACGGATACTTCAAAACCAGTTTGCAGGTGCCTATGTTATCGAAAGGTGACGCAACCAAGCTCAAGGAGGAGCTCGATGAAGATCTTGCCCTTTGTGTTGTTTCGTTCTAGTTGATCGAGAGTGGAGCCCAGTTGGGGTCGATCGGGCTTTTGTCGCATTTGGGGTTCTTCTTTTATTTTGGTTCCGTAGTCGGACCTTGATTGTATCTGGATGATGTAATGCTTTATTCATGTAATTGTGTGAAGTGGCGATTGTAAGCCAACTATGTATCTCTTTCCTTATGTATTACTTGGGTTGTGTGAAGATTACCTCACTTGCGACATTGCTTTCAATGCGGTTATGCCTCTAAGTCGTGCTTCGACGTGGGAGATATAGCCGCATCGAGGGCGCTAAGTTGGTAATCGAGCCTTCCCGACCTTAGGAGCCCCACCGCTTGATCGTTTTTAGTGGCGAGTTGTGTCTAGAAAAATGTTTTGAGTCATTTAGGATTATATATATCGGAGAGTTAGGAATTCTTTTACTCCCGGTCCTTCGACCTTCTAGTGAGGTATCCCGACGAGAGTTTTGACTCTTCTCTTCTCAAATTTCACTAAAAATTTTTTAGGATCACGGGTATCTTAGAATCGTTCCGATGGTTTTATGATGACAACATTGTCTTGGTGCCTCGACATTTAGGGTTGTGGCGGTGTCCCGGGAGTTGAGCTCCGAGGTGTTGTCGTCATAATTTTATCGTTGCGAGCTCGAATACCGAGTTTAATACGCCGACATCGAAAATCTCTTTTATGCGTTGTTGGTGAGATAACCCGCTAACCCATCTTGAGGTGAGTACGGGAGTATTGCCATGACTTCAGATAACGGATGCTTTTGAAGGTTGAGGTAGACGATTTCGAAGGTTTCTTGGTTATGTGTTGACGGATGGATACAATGGATGTAGGGATTGTTAGTTTGGGTGAGATATATTGCTCCTGTATCCCCAACACCAGATTGCATAACCAGAAAGTTTCGGGAGTTTCATAGGTGGGAATTCAAGTAGCTCTTAGGATATCTTTCCGACGGATGTATGATATGAAATTGGGGTTCGACGTCTAGTGGTCCGCCTATTCACGGTTGGTTTTACAGTGGTCTCGTTGTGTCTTAAAGAGTCCTTGGCTATGCCGACTCGGGGACACTTCGTATGTCATGTGCACTGCCTTGTACATGATGGTGCTGTACGATTGAGCCCGTGTAGGCCCCACCACGAAAACTTCGGACGAAATCTCTATCATATGTTTGTTCCGGCTTATTCTGCAAGCCAAATCCTTTGTTTTGTTTTAATTGTGGTATTCGAGTTGCTTCGAAGTCAAATGTTGAATACATACCTTTCCTAAACGGTGTTCTCATATTTGCTATGTGAATACTAATCCTTTTGAGCATTGATTTTGTCATGTCAACTCCTTTTCAACCGGTGTGCTTCTCTTCAAGTGGATCCGATCATTTTCAGCATTCGCAAGATCAATTCTAAGTTTTCTCAACGGTGTTTGTTTCATCCGTCCCAAGTTGCCTTTGTTTTCCCGCCCTCCCACCCTTTTTCTTCAAGGACACAGATTTCTTTACCAAGTATCCTTTTATTTTTTGTGAAGTTTCTCCATTCTTTTCTTTCAATGTTTTATCCGGTGATTTCCCATGAAGATGCTCAACAGCTTCAAGTTCATCATCCTTCATTGTTGTTTCTTCTCCGGTGGATTCAAGTCAAGTTTTGTTGATCATACCTTTTTCCTCATTTCAATGTCTTCTCATACCGGTGCACCTCATTATCATTCTTCTTCTCGCTACTTGTTATTCCGGAGTGCTCAAGATATCTCGGAGATTCGTGTTTCCACTCTGCATTCGTTCAAGCTCTTTCGAGATAGGAATCTCATTCAAGTCATTTAATTCAACCGGTGCAACATCTCTTTTAAATCTTTTCAACGGTGTTCTTTTGAGTGGGCCCTAACCCACGTGTCTTTTCGAGGATCTTACGACTCTTCTAATTATCGAGAGCCATTCTCAAATTCTTTTCCAAGTTTGGCGTAAGAATGAGTTATCATCACCAAATGCTTTTCTCCAAGATCTTTCAAATTCTTTTCATAGTTGGCTCAACCTCTTCGCTTTTGATTCTTCCGATGTGCCTCAATAATTCTTGGTGGTGTTTCGTTGTCAT
>JAHHZJ010003108.1:0-42843 GCA_021437245.1 Aegilops speltoides | reverse complement strand
GAGGCAATTCACCGTAACTAATGTAAAATCCTCAAAATCCTCGTAAACGCTTTTCAAAATCCTCAAAAGCCTAACAGAAAAAAGTTACGGGCTTTTAAGATCTCGAGGCAAAAAATTCAAAAAAAATTATTTGAAATACTTGCACACAAACCCGAGAAAGTGTTCCGGAAATCTCGCCCAAAAAGGTGTCGGTAGAGCTAAGGTAGGGGTACCAAGACTTCAACTTGTGCATCGGCAGCAGCAGCTTCCCAAGGTGAGGTTTACCACGCCACCGCCGGAGACCTTCCCGCCCATATCAAGCCATTCAAGAACAAAGTATACAAGACAAAGATTGAGACCCGGCAAGCGGAGCTTGCCGGAAGGCCGCTCTGTGCTCAAGGTTACATCATTCACGCAAGGCCCCGCAAGAAGAGCTCGCCAGAAGACACGCCGGGCGCTTATATGCGCCCTGGCGAGGGCCCGGAGAGCGATTAGTTACAGAGCCCGCAAGCTCCCGGCCCGGCAAGGTCAAGACCCGCAAGGTGCTTGCCAGAGAGTTGCGCCAGGTGCCCGCTGCCCAGCTTCATCGCCCACGCTGCCGCCTGGGCCTTCTGTGGACGCGGGCGGATGGCTGTGCAGCCTCGGGGACACGGTGGCACTTCACGGTGGTGGATCCATCGCCGCGGCGACGGAGACGGGGCGGGAGCTTTTGGGGTCGACGGCGACGGGCATTAAATGCCTTTGTCCCCATCACAAAGTAGGTAGCGACCATCTGCTCATGCAATCGTAGCTCCACCGCTCCTCAAGACTGCTCCAACTACCACCTCTTTTACATTTTTACCCCTTTCCCACGCCGCCACCTGCTGGCGCCCTTCCGACTATAAAAGGGAGGCCCATGCGACGAGAAGGGGTTCGGTTCGTTCGACCTTTGACAACTCGCGGCCGGTGTAGCTGCCACGGTAGCTCTTCAAGCCCCGAGCTCAATACAAACACAAAGCAGCAGAGGAGTTTTATCTCCCGAGAGCTCCAAGCTGGGTAAAATCACCTGCGGCTCGCCTCGACCGCTTCGTTCAGGCTCCTCCGCCTCGCACCAAGATGCATAAGGCCCCGCCCCATAGGTGTTCGCGGCGGGCGAGAATCTCCCGACATCTTTGGCGCGCAGTAGGGGGCGCCGAGGTTGCGGACCTGATCCGCGCTCACGCGGGCGCGTTTTTCATCAACCTCTCCAGCTTTCATCAGAACTTCATCAACAATCACGCCATGGCCCCGGGCGTAAGGCTTCGGGTTGTAGTTCCGGCCGCGTTTCATCCGCCGCCACCGAGCCAACGGTGGGCGGAGAAGACGCTGCCGGAAGGGTGGTCGCCGGCGAGGACACTCGCGCGCCACCAGATCCAAAGACAAGACGGATGACCGCGCCGGGTCTCCGTGGGACATTCCGCCCCCATCTCAAGACACGACAACCCAAAGCAGCGCCATACCACAGAGGTGGTATCCGCATGTCAGGCAAGGACACACCGAGGCTCAAGGGATGCTCCGGACCACCGTCCGGTCACAAGCAAAGCGGCGCAAGGGCAGGACCTGCTCCTTCTAACGCTGTTAGAGTCCGAGCATATCCCGCCTCGCACCGCCGTGATCCGCCTCCTCCACTCCGCAGAAGCGCCGCAAGGGCGCAACTACTTCTCGACTTCCTCCAAATAAGCGACAAAGCCAAGACCGGAGGGCTACCATCCGAGCCTGATCGCTTTCGCCAACAACGACCCTTGACAACTCTCGCTGGCCGGTAGCTGCCACGGTAGCTCTTCAAGCTCCCGAGCTCAATACCAACACAAAGCAGCAAGAGGAGTTTTATCTCCCGGAGAGCTCCGGCTGGGTAAAATCCGCCAAGGCTCGCCTGATCTCGCTTCTTCAGGCTCCTCCGCCAGACCGCTGCTGCACACGCTGCTCAAGGGCGCGCCTGAATCCACTTCCGCCGCCAGATCCTCCCAGAATAAAGACGCTGGCCGATTGCAAGGCGTGGGAGATGGGCGGCGTAGCTTTTAAGGCATCCACCGCCTGCGTGATCGTGGTGCAGGGCGAGGTCACTTCACCCGCCGCCTCCGCCCCGCTTTTCGCCACGCTGACCTCATGCATGGGGGTCGGGCGGCGAAGGTGGGAGACCGAGCCACGGGCGAAGATGGCGAGTCGGCTCGCCTCCTCCGCCTCCTCGCCTCCGATTGGTCGGGCAGGGCGGTTGAGCCCCACCTCGCCTTTTAAAAGGGGTGGAAGGGGAGCACAATAGTCTCACACTTTCTCTTCCCTTCGCCTTCAGCCTCCCGCTTCTTCTTTCGCAATGGAAGGAGGAAATCCTGTTCTTCGACGGCAGCGAGGGTCGCCTAGGTAGCGACTTCTCCCTTATCTCACTGCCTGCAGGCGGAGCCGCCACGAGGGGAGAGGGAGAGGGCGAGGCCGCTGGACGAGGCCGAGGGCGTGGTCGAGGCGGTCGGGAGGGGCGGTCGTGGGCGATGTGCCTCCCGCCGCCTCCGCTGCTCCTTTCTCGAGGCGGTCCATACCGAGACGATCCTCGGAGTTCTTCATCAAGCTGCGCCGAGCGCCTGCCGACGCTTTTCGCTGCCGGCCCGTCATGCAGCTGATGGAGCCGGATCCGCCCGAGGTGATGGAGTTAGCGATGAGGGGTGGGATCAGCGGCACTCGAGTGAGTGTCGTGGTCCCCAGCCCCGGCGTGATGTACTTCGACCGAGGGTGGAAGACGTCACCAGATCCACAGCTTGACGGCGTGTTTACCTCCATTTCGTTAATGGAGGGCGACCTTCTCGCCAAGGTCTTCGGGACTCCGGATCCGGGCGAGATGTCAGGTGGACAGCTCGTCTGATAGCGAAGGTCCTCCTCGAGCGAGAGTGACGAGGAGGGGAGCGACAGCATGACGAGGGGATGGCGGGTCCGGATTAGGCGCCGGACGCTGCTCAAGGCCACCGGCCGACCCCTGGCCATCCGGTCGCTGCCTTCTGAACTCCCCGGGCCGCCTCTCTTGGGCGGCCAAGGGGAGGCTGTGGAAGAGGAAGAGGGTGGCGGCAGGCCATTATGTCGGAGTACGAGGGCGAGGAGCCTCGAGAGCGCGGCCGACGCCCCACCACCCCGCCTTCAAGCTCGCCTCCGCGCCTGCCTCCGCCAAGCTCCTGGCCGCCCCGAAGTTCTCTTGAGGTCTTCGCGCCTGTAGCCTCCTAGGCGCCTTTTTCTTCCCGCAAGCTTCTTGCCGGGCCTCCTTGACCTACCTCCCGAACTCCCTAACAGAGAAACAGAGAGGGATTACGGCATCTTATCTTTCAATTTGTAAGCCTTCGCCTTAGCTGCATTTAAAACTTGTAATCCTCTCTATCATGTTTTTCATCCTCTATGGACTTGTACTAAACTAGGATGTTTTTAATGAAAAGAGGGGAAAGCTTGTCGGACCGAAGTCTTTTACTTGACTTCGCGGCCTTGTATGTTCCCATCCCACGCCTCGGGAGCTTGCCGCGCGAACACACTTGCCGAAAAGCGGAACATCAGCAGTCATCATGGGCGGTGTTGCTTCCGCAAGCAACCTTGCCGGGCCGGGCCAGCAGCGCATTTGTGTTTGTTGAGCGGACTCGAAACAAACCAAGGGCGCGACACTTGTCGCAGCTCACTTAAATCGCTGAGCGTGTTCGAAACGCAAGGGCGCGACACTTGTCGCAGCTCGCTAAATCGCTGAGCGTGCTCGAAACGGGCAAGGGCGCAATCGGCCACGACTTGGTTCCTCCGCCAAGCACGGTTTTACAAGACACGCTGCTCAAAGACGCAGCCCCGCTTTCCCGGTCCATGAGAGGATGCATGACGAGGATGAAAACTTATCCGATATCGCAGCCCCAAAGAATCTCCGCTTGCCGGAGATGAATCTCAAGATTGCAGCCCCCGCAACTCGCTTGCCGAAGGAATTTTATACTCGCAGCCCCGCAATTTCGCCCCGCCAAAATCCAGGTGCCGTGTTCTTCTCGTTTCTCCTTGTTGCTGTAATTTCAGCCATGAAAACAGCTAAAATAAGTCTCAAATAGCTTCATTATTTACATGTATATGTATATAAATCCTTTTTATGCGATTTTGCAATACGATGCCGCGCCTTGCCCTTCGTATGTTTATACTCTATGCTTTAGGAACTTGTCGGCGCGAACACGCTTGCTGAGTGCGGACATCAAGAGTTCACCGGCGGTGTTTAAGCCCGCAAGCAACCTTGTCGGCCACTTGCAGCCAAGACTTGTGTTCGCTGAGCGGACTCGAAACAAACCAAGGGCGAATCGGGCCACGACCGCTCCTCCGCACAAGTTTCTCATACGGCGGGCATCTCACGGCAGGCTTGCTGCGTTACACCCTTTGTGCGCTTTTACCCCACGCTTAGGGAAACTTGCCGCAAAGTGCCCTGCCGCGAAGCGCTGAGTGCTGAACTCAAGCAGCCTCGGCCGGTTAAGGTCTTACCGGCAAGCAACCTTGCCGCGGCTAGTCGTAACGCACTTGTGTTTGTTGAGCGGACTCGGAAACAAACCAAGGGCGCGACACTTGTCGCAGCTCACTTAAATTGTTGAGCGTGCTCGAAAACGGCAAGGGCGCTGACACTTGTCGCAGCTCACTTAAATCGCTGAGCGTGTTTCGAAACAAGATAAGGGTGCGGCTATCCACGGCAGGTTCCTCCGCTGCATGTGTATTATGCGCATAAAGGACGAAAGCACGAGGAACATAATATAAAAAAGCATGGAACTAAGGAGTGCTCTGCACAAAAGCTCGGTCGACTTAGCTTTTCTATTTCTTGTTTCCTCGCACTTGCCGGTGGAGCTTGATGGCGCGTCCTCGACGGCAGCGCAGCGCTCCGGGGAGGTGTGCTTGCCGGAATGAGCACCAGAGCTGTCCTTGCCGGAGCACTTGCCGGTGGAGCTCGATGGCGCGTCCTCGACGGCAGCGCAGCGCTCCGGGAAGATGCGCTTGCCGGAACGAGCACCAGAGCTGTCCTGGCCGGACTTGGCCTTCACTGGAGGGGAGCGGGGGTGAGCGGTGCAAGGAGCGGGATATGCTCGGACTCCTAACAGCGTTAGGAGGAGCAGGGTCCTGCCCCGGCACCTTCGCTTTGCTCGTGCACGGACGGTGGTCCGGAGCATCCCGCGAGCCTCCGGTAGCCTTTGCCCCAAAGATGCGGATACCACCTCCCGTGGTATGGCGCCGCTGGGTTGTCGTGGTGCCGAGATGGACGCGAATGTCCACGGAGACCGAGGCGCGTCATCTGTCTTGTCTTGATTCGTGGCGCCGCTGAAGTCCTCGCCGGGCGACCACCTTCCGACGGCGTTTCCCCGCCCACCGCTGGCTCCGGGCGGCGGATGAGACGCAGACGGGTTCGCAACCCCAAGCCTTCCTCTTCGGGCCATGGCGCAATTGTTGATGAAGCTGATGAAACCGAGAGGTTGATGAAGAACGCGCCGCTGAACGCCGGATCAGGTCCGCGACAACCTCGACGCTTCTACCGGGCGCGCTAAAGATGTCGGGAGATTCTCGCCGCCACAACACCTATGGGGCCGGGGCCCCTTGTCTGTGCGGTACGAGGGCGGAGGGAGCACAGAGAGCAGATCGAGGCGAGCACGCGGGCGGATTTTTACCCAGCTTCGGAGCTCTCCGGAGAGATAAAACTCCTACTGCTGCTTTGTGTTGGTATTGAGCTCGGGAGCTTGAAGAGCTACCGTGGCAGCTACACCGAGCGCGAGAGTTGTCAAGGGTCGAACCCCTTCTACGTGCGCATGGGCCTCCCTTTTATAGTCGGAAGGGGGCACCAACAGGTGGCAGCGTAGGAGAAAGGGGTAAAAATGTAAAAGAGGTGGTAGTTGAACAAGGCGGGAACAAAGGAAGCTACAAAGGCATGAACAATGGTCGCCACTCACTTTGACAAGGGGGACAAGGGCATTTAATGCCCGCCGCCCGACCCCAAAAGCTCCCCGCCTTGCGCTCTCCGCTCGCCACGGCGATGGATCCACCACCGTGAAGTGCCACCGTGTCCCCAGCTGCATAGCCATCCGCCACGCTGCCCCTCGAAAGGCCCTGTATGCGCACGCTGCGGCCGATGAGCTGGAGCGCGGCACACAACGCAACTCTCCCGGCGAGCACCTTGCCGGGTCTTGACCTTGCCGGCCCGGAAGCTTGCCGGCTCAGAACTTGTCGCCTTCGACCCCTCGCCGACGCATATAGCGCCGAGGCGGTCTTCTATGATGTAATCTTCAGTCTTCCCGGCGAGCTCTTTCTTGCCGTGGCCTTGCGTGAATGATGTAACCTTGAGCTCGAACGGTTTCGGCAAGCTCCGCTTGCCGGGTCTCGATCTTTTGTCTTGTATACTTTGTTCTTGAATGGCTTGATATGGAGCAGAAGGTCTCCGGCGAAGCGTTGCAGTAAACCCTCGCCGCTGAAGTCAGAATCGCCTGCAGTACGTTGGGGTACCGAGGTACCCTACCTTAGTACACCGACAGAGCCCCCGGCTCGGGCTACACACGGTGCCGAAGCGCTGTTGGGCCAGGCCCAAAACAAAGGCACGGGCACACGCGCCCACGGCGCGGTCAATCCACTCGCCCGCCGCCTCCCCGCAACAGCACGCTGCCGATTGCGGCGTCAGGATGGGACGGCTCACGTTTTATCGGGAAGAGCGAACGCCCCCACTTCCCCATAAAAGCAGAGGAAGCAGGAGCGTTCTCTTCGCCTCATTGCATCTTCTTCCTCCTCCAGATCCCTTTGCGCCCGGCCCGCATCTCCTCCGCCGCCTTTGCGCTCATGGGCGCTGCCGACTCTTCGTCCTCCTTCCTCGCCGCCCGCCATGGCCTCAAGACCGGAAGGGAAGGCGGAGAAGACCAAGAAGGATAACCGAGCAGGCGGCGGCTCGCCTCGCCGCGGAAGCGAACGCCGCCTTCTCGCCGCTGCTCATTGTGCGGGAACTCGAACAAATATTACCTGCTCGGGCCAAGAAGACTAAGGCGATCCTCGACCAGAGCTCATCCGCCGCCACTAAGGACAACTACCCTGGCGGGTACTATTTCTTCGCAGCCTTCTTCCACTGCGGTCTTTGCCCTCCTTATTCTGAATTCTTCTGTGACGTCATGCACACCTACGGCTTCCATCTTCTCGACTTCACCCCCAACGCCATCCTTACCATGGCGGTTTTCGCACACATGTGCGAAAACTATATAGGAATTCATCCCAACGTAGCGCTGTTTAGGCATTTCTTCACTCCTAGAGCAGAGGGCGGCGCTCCCCTCTCCGGAGGAATTTCTTGGGTTTTCCGTCTGCACAAGAAGGAGTCGATTGCCGGGAGCTCCGCGCAAGTGGGAAGAGTGGCGGTTGACCGGTGCTGGATCGCTGAAGACGAGCCGCAAAGATTTCACCGCGCCGCGACAACTCCTATCGCGGCGCGGCAGGATCGGAGCGAGCTGGATCCGGACGACGCTGCTCAATGTCGCCTCATCCGGATTCTTCGCCTTCGAGCAGCAAAGCTATCCGCCGCAGAGTAGGCGCAGATTTCTCCGCCGCCACGACGCTTCTCTCCAAGACAGAAAAGGCCGCCGGGAGTACGGGCGCGTTAGGGATATAATGAGGCTGCGCCCGGCTGAACTTCAACTTCACGACGCTGAGTGAAGGATGGTCCGGAACTTTAAATATGACCCGCCCATCCAGAGTGGTTCAGACTCTCCCGGGAGTGGTGCCTTCCGCAACAAAGACAGCTCGGATCGCTTTTGCGCCATGATGCTCAAGGCAGTGATTCGTGACGGCGTGGACCGCAGGTGGATTGCGCCGATCCGCTGGGCCATCCTCAGCTTCTTCGACAACCTTGAGGAGGTGGCTAAGAACAAGGATGACATCAAGGAGCATACGCTGACACCACCGACCAAGAGCTTGCATACATAGCTTCGGTTGAAGAGGCCACGCAGCCGCTGCGGCAGGGGATTTTGGATATTCTCCCGATGAAGCAGAGGCTGCGGATGAGTCCCGCCAAGCGAGGAGGCGGAGATCTGCAGATCGCTGCAACTTCCTCCCGACGCCCGCCGGGTCCTCTTCGAGGCATTCCGGATCTCGAATCGCGCCGAGGTCATGCTGCAAGAGGCGCCGCCACGAGGGAGCAGAGGCGCCGAGGAGCGGAGACGCAAGAGGGAAGGGGGTCAGAGCGCAGGCGCTGGGTCCAGCGAGCCAGCCGGGCGAGGAGGAGGAGGAGGACGCCGAGGCCGCCGAGGATGCCGGGCGGTCCACGGATCTTACGCCGACGACCTTCTCGCTGCCGGAGACCTCCCACCCCGGCAAGCCCTAGGCGTTTCTCCGCTGAAGCGCCCGCAAGGCGGGCGACGAAGTTAGGGTGC
Source organism: Aegilops speltoides (assembly GCA_021437245.1). Lineage (NCBI taxonomy): Eukaryota > Viridiplantae > Streptophyta > Magnoliopsida > Poales > Poaceae > Aegilops > Aegilops speltoides. The sequence goes on along the minus strand of JAHHZJ010003108.1, from coordinate 34,483 downwards.
AGCCCCCGCAACAACCAGCTTGTTGGCAGCACAAGCTTCCCGGGAAGCTGTTGCGCCGAGGACCGCCAAGCGCCCGAGGAGTTCGCCTCGCCTCCGCGCTACGACGCGCCCCCTGTGGAGTATGACTTCTCCCCCGAGCGAAGACGACGAGGAGGAACAGGAGGCATCCGAGATCTTCATCTTCTCAAATTTCGCCTTAATCATTGTCGATGCTAATCTTGTTTCTTATGTTGATTTCAGGACTTTGGCCCAGCGCCAAGAGGGCCAAGGTGCCCGTGGTCGGTCGCGGACGACTCGCCTGGCCAAGGCAACCGGGATGTGCCGGATCCAAGCTTGCCGGACCCGAGCTGTTCCGAGGAGCAGCCTCGCGCAGCCCCCCAGCAGAAGTCCGGTTCTGCACTTTCGCCACGGGCGATTTGAAGATCTTGGTCTCATACTAATGCTTTGATGTTTTTGTCTTGACTTGTGCAGAGGTGGAGCCACAGCGGCAGGAGCACCCGGAGGTCGCCCCCGAGGAGCCGCAGGCCCCGCCGTCCCCGCCAAAGCCGATCTCCCCGGCAAGGGAGAGCACTCCGCCAAGGGCGGGTACCCCGCCAAGGGCGAGTACCCCGCCAAGAGCGAGCAGCCCGGCGAGGGCGGCCACTCCGCCAAGGCAGGGCTCCCCGGCGAGGGAGCCCGCCGCTGACGAAGTCCGCCAAGGTAAGTTCTGCAACTTTGTCTCCTTGGTGTTGTCTCTTTTTGGATATTTGCTTGAACTTCTTTTGCTTTTTCTTCTTCTTCTAGATCCTCCTCCCCCCGAGCAGATGGAGACAGAAGTCGTCATTGTTGAGGAGGAGGGCGCGCACGGTGGCGACGGCGACGCCTGCCGCTGAGGACACGGCGGGAGCCGCCGGCCAATGCGCCAGAGACCGCCTCCGGCCATGGACGTAGCGGCCGGGAGGGGACGGCGATCACTGACCGCCAGCCCGGAGGCGGCGGAGCATCATGCCGCGCCGCTGTCGCCGATCCTCCGCCGAGAGGAGCAGCCCGGCATTACTTGAAAGCCCCAACGGCGCTCTTCATCCAGTGTGCCGTGGGGTTCTTCGTCATGAGCCTCATGAGGGCGACGCCTTTGATGGGGAGGTCCTTGCTCCGCGGGCTTGAAGATCGCCGAGGGACCCGCGGGAGCGACGGGCCCGAGGAGGAGAAGCCGCTTCACCAGCCTCCTGCCCTTACCGAGCCAGCAGCGGCTCGCTTCCTCGGAGGCCTCGCCGCCAAGGCCGCCGAGGAGATGGAGAAGCGTGCGGCGGAGCCTGCGCCGCCAACCAGGCTGCTTCTCCGCGAGGTGACGGAGAAGCGAGCGACTCGCCGGGAGTATGAAGAGTGGTTGCCGGAGAAGGCCGAGGCCAAGAGCAGCAACGGCTCGCTGGGTGGAGCTGTCCCGACGAGAAGGAGAACTGCCCAGCGGAAGGTCAACCTCGACTCCCACGAGGAAGACCTTGCCGCCGGGAATGCACCTTGGCGGGGAACTCAAGGAGGCGAAGCCGCCGCAGCCCGGAGACCGCCAAGGAGGAGCTTGCCGCCAAGGTCGCGAGCTGGAGGAGTTGCCAAGGCGAGCGTGAGAAGGTCGCCAAGCCAACACGGAGCGCGAGAAGGACGCCCACACCAACTCGAACTCCAGTGCGCTTTTTCCAAGCAAGGCGACGAGTTGAAGGCCGCCAAGGACTCCATCGAGGATCTTGAGGTGAAAGTCTCGCTTAAGGGACTCGCTTGACGCGGCCAAAGAAGTGTGTTCAAGGCCGCAAGCTCCCCGAGAGCGCAGGATGGGAACATACAAGGCACTAAGTCAAGTAAAAGACTCGGTCCGACAAGCATTCCCTTTTCATTAAAAACATCCTAGTTTAGTACAAGTCCATAGAGGATGAAAACATGATAGAGAGGATTACAAGTTTTAAATGCAGCTAAGGCCCAAGGCTTACAAATTGAAAGATAAGATGCCCAGAATCCTCTCCTGCTTTCTCTGCTCAAGAGTTCAGAGGTAGGTCAGGAGGCCCCGGCAAGAGAAGCTTGCCGGGAAGGGCGAAAGGGGCGCCTAGGAGAGCTACGGGCGCCAGAAGACACCAAGAGAAGCTTGCCGGGAAGTGACCTCGCCCTGCACCACGATCACGGGCGGTGGATGCCTTAAAGACTGCACACGCCGCCCACATCTCCCACGACGCCGCAATCGACGCTGGGCTGTTACGGAGGGATGCAGAGGCGAAGTGGATTCATGCCATGGGCCAAGGTGGTGCCTGCAATCGCTTTTGGTGTGACACCCAAAATTTTGACCTTGTTTTATAAATTAAAATTTTGCCAGAAATTAAAACTTTTGTTTTCCTGGCTCCTTTTGATTTTTGAAACTCTTTCTCCCTTGTTATTATGGAGTTTTCCCCATAGAGAAAACTTTTCAGATATGTTATTGGACTTGTTTAACCTCTCAAGAAAAACCTTTTCTTTTATTAGTAAGACTAATTACATAATTAATTTGCTTGATCTTTATCTTCTTGAAAATGGTTTTTCAAGGTTATGTGGCCATATTTGAACTACAACCATTTGATATATTTACCTAAAAATCCCACAAAATTTGGAGGTGTCATGTGATGTTTTTAAATCACTTTTATACAAAAATATCTTTTATTCTTGAAATATTTTGAGTGCTACGATGCTTTCCTTCTCTCGTCCAGAGAGCAACTTTGCACTACAACCCTTTTAAATAATTCTTTCTAGCCTCCACCAAAATTATGGGATGTCATTAGGAGCATATCATTCCACTTTGTGCAAAACCCAGCTTATGTTCTTTTGAAAATTTTGAGTGAATCATCCTCATTTCCATTCTGGTCCAACTTGAGGTTTTGTACTACCACTATATTTTAACTTGCTCTCTTTACTGTGATTATTTCTCCTACTTGTAGCCCTCCCTACTAAACCCTTAAGTCCAGAAGAGTGGACCCATAGGATGATTCCAAGTGCTTGCAACATTGCCATTTGCTTTCTGTCCAGAATGGAAGTTTTGCAAAACTTGCACTAGCAAGTTTCTCCTTTCTGCAAACTAACTTCACCACTCCCTCTTGCATCCAGAGAGACCCCACTATGGAAGTTTTGGCCACTCCAAGAATTGCCTAGATGCCTTTGGCATTTTGGCAAACACCCTATGTGCATATCCAGATTGGCATGATCTCAAATCTACACTATGAACTTGCACCTCCGACCAAACAAGCATGTCCACTAGACTCCTGCTACTTCCTAACCTAGATCTGCTAAATGCCAACCTCACCCAAGTTCTCAGAGCATGCTCCGCATTTCGCCGAGCACGCCCCTGCACACCCGTAGCGCGAAGCAGAGCGCAGGCTTGGCACGCATACGCGCCGAGCCGACACGCTGGCCCCACGGCTTTGTCCCGCTCGCAGACCACGCGACGCTTCCCCGCGTTTCGCAGCAACGCCGCCAAGACCTGGCGTTTACAGCGCCGCCGACAGGCTTTTTTACGCACACCGGCGTCGCAAGGCTCGCCGCGTCGGCGCCGCCTAAGCCTTCCCCGCCGCCACTGCCTCGCACAGCCCGAGCTCATCCGCAGCTTTGTCCGCAAGCCTCGCCGCCGCCACGCTGTCTTCTACAGCACAGTAGAGGCGGTTCGCCGCCGTTTATCTCCGCCGCCACGGAACCGACTCGACGAGCTATAAAGGAGGCCCCGAGCTTCCCGAGCACGCATGCAGCCTCAAAGCACCCTAACGACACCCCTACAGCCCGCAATCGTCCGGAACGCCGTTTTCCTCATCTCCGCAACCACGGCCGCCGCCATCGCTTCGTTTCACTCCGCGCCACCAGACCTCTCCGCTCTTCTTCACCAAGAGCTACCTCATCCTCCCGTGAACCATTCCCTAATCAATTTTGTTCGGAGCCATCGCCGCCACAAAATCACTCCGTCACCGGCCTCCTCTCCGCCGCAAGGAGCTCGCTGGCCACGCGACTCCTCCACCCCGGAGACCTCAAGACCACCGTGAAGGACCGCTTAGGAGTGGCGGATCCATCCTCGCACTCGATGCTCACAAGAACGCCGCCACGGCGACGATCGCCGGACTCCCGCTGGCTCGGGACAGAGGAAGAGGAGGAGGGCGATTAGTCAAACCCGACTAGTGGGCCCTCGACCCACTGCTGCTGACTTCCCGGCCCACGCTGGATAAGTGAAAGCGTAAATGCCGGCACGCTTTTCCGCTTCAAAGCGTATTCCCTCAAACATTTTCTTTTTCTCGCTTTTATTTAAAACCAGATTTGACCGTAACTTTGACTGGCTATATCTTTTAAAATATAACTCCAAATGAATTAATTCTTTTTCCCACCTCTCTCAAATATTGTCTAGTTTATTTTAAGATTTATTTGAAAAATTTTCCAAACAACTTTTGGTGCTGTTTTCATTTTGTGTGTTAATTCTTTATATTGCTAAAATAGGAATTTTGAAGAGAGGAGAAACTTTCAAAAATTTTGGAGTGCACCCCACCTTACCACTCATTGAAGGCAAGCATTCTGAACCCCGGCATAATATTTTTGGTGTGTTCATGACACGCTTATAACACCACCTTCTTTCAAGGACTCGTTATTTCATGTGACATGATCATTTGCATGGATGCATATTGATGATTTCCATGCTGTTGGAAATGAGTATATTTGTGATGGTAATCATCCTCATGTATCTTACATGCATGCCGGAGAGGAACCGGAAAGCCTCCGCCTTTGGGTAGGTGTGAGCTTGTCGCCGGTCTCCGCCGGGACGGTATGTCCGTATGGCATGGTAAGATATAATGAGTGTTGATTGGATTGGTTGAAATATATTTGTTATACATGTCATGCAGGAACTATAAACCTCCCGAGTCGACTGTGAGATCGAGTCTTGTTCCAAAGAATCCCCATACTTGTTTCAGATTACCACTGCCTCACAAGAAGTAGAGTACGGTTCAAGAAGTTGTCAACCCCTTCCTAGCACACACCGCATGTAGAGGCCATGGTGGAAGATACCGTCAGTAGCTGGTAGGCAGGCCACCGGTCCGGGGCATGGGTGTTTCCGGTTGGGACCGAGAGGGAGGCCACCCTTAGCGCCGCGATATAAATTTGATCCCATGCTACGCGAGGTTGTAGCCTCCCCACTTAGAGTTTGCTTAACAGTGTCGTGGGTGATTCCTGCATACGTGAGTTAAGCCGTGTGTGTTAGGTGTGTTCTCAACAAAAGATCAGAGACGGAATTAGTCCCGATGGACTAAAAAACTGCTACTGTGGGTAAAGAGTACACCTCCGCAGAGATTAAAACCTATTCAATAGCCGTGTCCATGGTTAAGGATTACAGTCTGGGACGGGTCAAGTGTCGGTCTTAGTGTCGGTCTTCGGAGGTGAAGCTGTTAACCAGGACTGGAACAACATGGATTGTGACTTGTGACTTATGATGATTATGATTATTATTATCTTTGACTAACCCGTGATATTATTGTTATTATTGAGTATCTCTGGGATGGTTCTACCTCCGGTACTCACTATGATTGTTCATTTTAAAGCCCTTTATGTGGTGTCGCCGACGCCCGACCGTGGCATTTATTTTAAAGCCCTTTATGTGGTGTCGCCAGACGCCTCGACCGTGGCATTTATTTTAAAAGCCCTTTATGTGGTGTCGCCGACGCCCGACCGTGGCATTCCTTTTAAAGCCCTTTATGCGGTGTCGCCGACGCCTCGACCGTGGCATTTCTTTTAAAACCTTTATGTGGTGTCGCCGACGCCCGACCGTGGCATTTCTTTTAAAAGCCCTTTATGTGGTGTCGCCAGACGCCTCGACCGTGGCATTTCTTTTTAAAGCCCTTTATGCGTATCTCCGATGGTTCTACCTCCGGATATTCGCTATGATTGTTATTCTTAAAGCCCTTTATGCGGTGTCGCCCAGACGCCCGACTGTGGCATTTCTCGTTATTTACTTCATAAATTTTAATACTACTATATCATTACACATTCATAACTAACTTGCTTGCACGCATCATAGTTATATTTATCTTTGTGACTCACGTCATGAGCATCAAATATTTTCCATCACACCATTGTTATGTTATACCTGTGTTCATAATGTTTGCGAGTACATTCAAAGTACTCACTGGCTTGTCCCTGGCTATTGTCTTGGCCAGACTTTCTCAGACGGAGAGGAGCGATGCGATGACAGCCCCGGAACCTAAGCAATGGAGATAGCAGCCTCGCGAAAATAGGAGTTAACCTGGTCAGCTGTTCCTGTGGGAAATGGAGTCCCATAGATACTGATGATCCACAAACCGCTTCCGCCATCAACCTCTAGAAACCTTTTGTCAGACTCACAGCCGTAATGGTCTTGTACCACAATTTTTGTACTTTGCTTGGAATTTCTGTATCAAGTTGGAGCCTCATCAGCTAACAGTAATCCTGGGGCTGATGAGCACGACGGTATTTTCTGGAAATCTATTACCCGGAAAACCGGTCGTGACAGACTTGGTATCAGAGCCCAGGCTGACCATTGGCTAATCCTATCTTAGCCAGGTCAACAAACTTAGGCAAACCAACCCACCAGACCATAACCAAAACCCAGCCAAGCTTCTCGTGCAAGATAGCCACACAAAGGACTTCCGACATTTTAGGCAACGGTGCCCAACCTACCAACCTAGCTTGTCGATCACGCCAAGAATCAGCACCTGTGATGTCTTCCCCACAAGCGCAGGGAAGACTCCGCCCCTTTTCTATAAAAGGGCACGCTAACCCCAACCCAAAGACAAATGCCTTCCCCAACTTAGCCACAATGCCCGGCCCCATAGTGCACAATGAGACCACAAAGAACCAACCTTGAGGTTTTGAGACCATCCTCGCAAACCTTACCTGTCGTGCCTTCATGCTAGAGGAGCCACCAGAGTATGTTGTGTACCAAGGACCCATGAGCGGTGAAGACCGCCAATTCGGGCCATCAGGCACATCTACGGTAGGGGTCTAGCGCCCAACGCCTTTACAGTGTTCACCGAAGAACAACTTCCTTTGAGCCACAAGCCATTCAACTAGCTGCTCGAGAGGCTATAGTTCATCTCGTGCACTTGTCGCCTGAGTTAACTCGTCGCCGCTCCACTACTACCCTGCACGCCAAGGGTATGGTAGACCACCCCAAGTTGCCAACGGAGATCACGAGATGGATCCCGATTGTTGCACCTAGTGCGCTATGTAAGTGCACTAGAGGCACTGCTCGACCAGATCACCATTGATCCGATCGCAGCTCGAGGAGAGCTGGTCTGCCGAGCCCCAGCCTAGAAGAGAAGACGAGCCCGACGCCGACAACCTGGGCCGTGCTATTTGGACAGCCGATCGAGACCCCGAGGTCAGCTCCAGCCATCAACCGAGATGCTTTGATGACCCCGTATGCTTCGCCACCTTTTGGGAGCACACTCCAACGGGTTGTGGCCAACAATCCCCGTGATGGTCATCATCGCTACCCCGACCCTGCGCTCCTCCGCCATCTCCGACTAATCCCAGTGAGAGACACGGAGAAGACTCGACATCCACCAGCGCGCCTGCTTAGACATAAACGGCGAGACTAAGCCGCGCGAATGGTACCGAGTCTTAGTGTATCCTTACTTTGTAGTCATGCAACCGTATATTAACGCAGCCTCGCTGACGTGCTCCTATTTTAATAGAATGGCCTTGCGATTTTGTCCGCACGCAATTGCATAGTTTCCGCACAGCTACCAAGACCAACCTTGACGACAACCACAAGAATATCGCCTCTTTATGAGATATGTGTATCTCCAAGACGGACCTCGACTCTTGAGGTAATCCGCAGATTTATTACTTTTCACCACGGTAAATAAACCAGCCCAGATGTTATATAAGAAGGCCACCTTGTGACCTTGCCCAATGACCCTCACTTCAGGCACCACTCTCACAACCATCTCTTGTCATGCCGAGCCATAGCATTCATCCGAGAACCCCAGATGCAACCCCTGTGGCTTTGTCAAAATATTGTGGGACTTACCCTAGCACCATGGGTTCTACCCAGCCACCCCAAAGACGAGCTGTTCAAAACAAGGATCACCCCATCCACCTCGTAATCATCGGGCAGCAAGACACATTCCTCCCATAGACCCCAACCAAGATCCAACAAAGTTTCCTTCATGGGGAAATCTATGCCAACCCCACAACCGCCATAGAAGATGCTGCGAAGAAGCAATTGCTCGCCTTCGATCCGCAAGATTCTATGCCCGCTAACGCGGATATTATTATTTTCCGAGTCGCAACACCCGGAGGAGTGACATCTTTTTCCGTGGGCGATTGAGAAGGACCCAGATTAGCCAACCTTATCCAAAGATATCATCGCCTAGAGCATTTGAACCAGCGGGTGATGGATTATCTCCTAACTTCGCTGATTTAAATCTCGATTGCAATCGCAGATCATCAAGCCCGACCCGGAGAGACGATACATCGATCGGTCAATCCATTGCCTCCGATAGACGAGGAGTGTATCCTCTACCGTAGACATTTTATCGACCACACCCAGCCACCGCTTTCCTTTTAGACGCCATCGCTGTATTTGTTTTTGCAGCATTTATATTTGCATTGTAACTTACGCGTGGTACCTCAGATTTGTGCGGTGAGTCGCAGATTTAGTTTCTACTAATATGAGTAAGTTCTTTCGTGAATAGCTGGTGTAACCGCAAAAAATCCTAGTATGAGTTTTCTCTCACCAGATTGCCACATCGCATATTTTCTCACGACATGGGATATTTTATTTCACACAAGACAACGACCTACGTACACTCGACCATAATCATCCGAGCGCCTACACTGCTTGCAAAATTTTACAACAAGGTTACATCCGCTAACCACACCCCTAGCAACAGCTAGCACCCGCACACCCCACCTACTCCTCGTGGTTTACCGCCACCACGGAGAGCCAACACCCGAAAGAAGAAAGATCACGGCGATCATCAAGGATCATCGCACACAGAGCACGGAGAGCCCCAAAGACCGCCGCCAGCCTCCGCACAACAGATCACGCATCAGCCCGCACCACCTCCGCCATTAGGGCCTCGCCTCGAGCTCCGCCAGCGGTAATGTGAGGAGAAGAAGAGAGAGCCAGAGGTAGAAGGAGAGATCGACAAAGGCCCCCGCCCCACTGCCAGCCAGAGAGAGCACTGTGGTTTCTGCACGGCCAGCAGATTGTCAAATTTAGAATTTTTCTAAAATTCACGGCCCAGCCAGAAAAATCGCCTGCTTTCATAAGCAGGAATTTTTTTTTTTTCACGCAGCGCCAAGACCACAATCGTAGTTACTCACCGCTATTGCCCTCTCACTGTAGCCTCTTTTTACCTGTAAAATGATCTTTCACCAAGTAAAAGTATTTTTTTTCTGTTTTATTAACTTTAACAAATCTCGAGGACGAGATTTTCTTTTAAGGGGGGTAGTGTTGTGACACCCAAAATTTTGACCTTGTTTTATAAATTAAAAATTTGCCAGGAAATTAAAACTTTTGTTTTCTGGGCTCCCTTTTGATTTTTGAAACTCTTTCTCCTTTGCTATTATGGAGTTTCCCCCATAGAGAAAACTTTTCAGATATGTTATTGGACTTGTTTAACCTCTCAAGAAAAACCTTTTCTTTTATTAGTAAGACTAATTACATAATTAATTTGCTTGATCTTTATCTTCTTGAAAAATGGTTTTTTCAAGGTTATGTGGCCATATTTGAACTACAACCATTTGATATATTTACCTAAAAATCCCACAAAAATTTGGAGGTGTCATGTGATGTTTTTAAATCACTTTTATACAAAAATATCTTTTATTCTTGAAATATTTTGAGTGCTACGCATGCTTTCCTTCTCTGGTCCAGAGAGCAACTTTGCACTACAACCCTTTTAAATAATTCTTTCTAGCCTCCACCAAAATTATGGGATGTCATTAGGAGCATATCATTCCACTTTGTGCAAAAACCCAGTTATGTTCTTTGAAAATTTTGAGTGAATCATCCTCATTTCCATTCTGGTCCAACTTGAGGTTTTGTACTACCACTATATTTTAACTTGCTCTCTTTACTGTGATTATTTCTCCTACTTGTAGCCCTCCCTACTAAACCCTTAAGTCCAGAAGAGTGGACCCATAGGATGATTCCAAGTGCTTGCAACATTGCCATTTGCTTTCTCGTCTGCATGGAAGTTTTGCAAAACTTGCACTAGCAAGTTTCTCCTTTCGCAAACTAACTTCACCACTCCCTCTTGCATCCAGAGAGACCCCACTATGGAAGTTTTGGCCACTCCAAGAATTGCCTAGATGCCTTTGGCATTTTGGCAAACACCCTATGTGCATATCCCAGATTGGCATGATCTCAAATCTACACTATGAACTTGCACCTCGACCAAACAAGCATGTCCACTAGACTCCCTGCTACTCCTAACCTAGATCTCGCTAAATGCCAACCTCACCCAAGTTCTCAGAGCATGCTCGCATTTCGCCGAGCACGCCCCTGCACACCCAGAGCGCGAAAGCAGAGCGCAGCGCTTGGCACGCACATGCGCCGAGCCGACACGCTGGCCCCACGGCTTTGTCCCGCTCGCAGCACCACGCGACGCGCCTCCGTGCTCGCAGCAACGCGCTAAGACCTGGCGTGTTTACAGCGCCGCCGACAGGCTTTTTACGGCACACCGGCGGCCGCAGCCGCGCCGCGCGTCGGCGCCGCCAAGCCTTCCCCGCCGCCACTGCCCCTCGGCACAGCCCGAGCTCATCCGCAGCTTTGTCCGCAAGCCTCGCCGCCGCCACGCTGCCCTACAAGATGAGAGGCGGTTCGCCGCCGTTTATCTCCGCCGCCACGGAACCGACTCGACGAGCTATAAAGGAGGCCCCGAAGCTTCCCCGAGCACGCATGCAGCCTCAGCCACCCTAACGACACCCCCACAGCCCGCAATCGTCCGGAACGCCGTTTTCCTCATCTCCGCAACCACGGCCGCCGCCATCGCCTCGTTCACTCCGCGCCACCAGACCCCCTCTCCGTTTTCTTCACCAAGAGCTACCTCATCCTCCCGTGAACCATTCCCTAATCAATTTTGTTCGGAGCCATCGCCGCCACAAAATCACTCCACACCGACGCCTCTCCGCCAAGGAGCTCGCCGCGACGACTCCTCCACCCCGGAGACCTCGCGACCACCGGAAGGACCGCTTAGGAGTGGCGGATCCATCCTCGCACTCAGATGCTCATGAAGAACGCCGCCGCGGCCGACGATCGCCGGACTTCGCCGGCTCGGGACAGAGGAAGAGGAGGAGGGCGATTAGTCAACCTGACTAGTGGGCCCTCGACCCACTGCTGCTGACTTCCAGCGCCCACGCTGGATAAGTGAAAGCGTAAATGCCAAGCACGCTTTCCGCTTCGAAGCGTATTCCCTCTCAAACATTTTCTTTTTCTGTTTTATTTAAAACCAGATTGACCGTAACTTTGACTGGCTATATCTTTTAAAATATAACTCCAAATGAATTAATTTTTTTCCCACCTCTCTCAAATATTGTCTAGTTTATTTTAAGATTTATTTTAAAATTTTCCAAACAACTTTTGGTGCTGTTTTCATTTTGTGTGTTAATTCTTTATATTGCTAAAATAGGAATTTTGAAGAGAGGAGAAACTTTCAAAATTTTGGAGTGCACCCAACCTTACCACTCATTGAAGGCAAGCATTCTGAACCCCGCATAATATTTTTGGTGTGTTCATTGACACGCTTATAACACCACCTTCTTTCGAAGGACTCGTTATTTCATGTGACATGATCATTTGCATGGATGCATATTGATGATTTCCATGCTGTTGGAAATGAGTATACTTGTGATGGTAATCATCCTCATGTATCTTACATGCATGCCGGAGAGGAACCGGAAAGCCTCCGCCTTGGGTAGGTGTGAGCTTGTCGCCGTCTCCGCTGGACGGGTATGTCCGTATGGCATGGTAAGATATAATGAGTGTTGATTGGATTGGTTGAAATATATTTGTTATACATGTCATGCAGGAACTATAAACCTCCCGAGTCGCATCAGAGATCGAGTCTTGTTCCAAAGAATCCCCATACTTGTTTCAGATTACCACTGCCTCTACAAAGCAAGTAGAGTACGGTTCAGTAAGTTGTCAACCCCTTCCTAGCACACACCGTACAGAGAGGCCATGGTGGAAGATACCGGTTGTAGCTGGTAGGCAGGCCACCTGGTCCGGGGGCATGGGTGTTTCCGGTTGGGACCGAGAGGGGAGGCCACCCCTTAGAGCGCGCGATATAAATTTGATCCCATGCTACGCGAGGTTGTAGCCTCCCCACTTAGAGTTTGCTTAACAGGTGTCGTGGGTGATTCCAGACACGTGTGAGTTAAGCTGGTGTGTGTGTTAGGTGTGTTCTCAACAAAAAGATCAGAGACGGAATTAGTCCCGATGGACTAAAAAAACTGCTACTCGTGGGTAAAGAGTACACCTCTCGCAGAGATTAAAACCTATTCAATAGCCGTGTCCATGGTTAAGGATTACACCGACGGGTCAAGTGTCGGTCTTAGTGTCGGTCTTCGGAGGTGAAGCTGTTAACCAGAACTGGAACAACATGGATTGTGACTTGTGACTTATGATGATTATGATTATTATTATCTTTGACTAACCCGTGATATTATTGTTATTATTGAGTATCTCTGGGATGGTTCTACCTCCGGGGTACTCACTATGATTGTTCATTTTAAAAGCCCTTTATGTGGTGTCGCTCAGACGCCCGACTGTGGCATTTATTTTTAAAGCCCTTTATGTGGTGTCGCTCAGACGCCCGACTGTGGCATTTATTTTAAAAGCCCTTATGTGGTGTCGCTCAGACGCCTGACCGTGGCATTCCTTTTAAAGCCCTTTATGCGGTGTCGCCAGACGCCTCGATCGTGGCATTTCTTTTAAAACCCTTTATGTGGTGTCGCCGACGCCTCGATCGTGGCATTTCTTTTAAAAGCCCTTTATGTGGTGTCGCCAGACGCCCGATCGTGGCATTTCTTTTAAAGCCCTTTATGCGGTATCTCCGATGGTTCTACCTCCGGGATATTCGCTATGATTGTTATTCTTAAAGCCCTTTATGCGGTGTCGCCCAGACGCCCGACTGTGGCATTTCTCGTTATTTACTTCATAAATTTTAATACTACTATATCATTACACATTCATAACTAACTTGCTTGCACGCATCATAGTTATATTTATCTTTGTGACTGACGTCATGAGCATCAAATATTTTCCATCACACCATTGTTATGTTATACCTGTGTTCATAATGTTTGCGAGTACATTCAAAGTACTCACTGGCTTGTCCCTGGCTATTGTCTTGGCCAGACTTTCTGCACGGAGAGGAGCGATGCGATGACAGCCCCGGAACCTAAGCAATGGAGATAGCAGCCTCGCGAAGATAGGAGTTAACCTGGTCAGCTGTTCCTGTGGGAAATGGAGTCCCATAGATACTGATGATCCACAAACCGCTTCCGCCATCAACCTCTAGAAACCTTTTGCTGTACTCACAGGCCAGAATGGTCTTGTACCACAATTTTTGTACTTTGCTTGGAATTTCAGAATTGTTGGAGCCTCATCACCTAACAAGAATCCTGGGGCTGATGAGCACGACGGTATTTTCTCGAAATCTATTACCCGAAAACCCGGTCAGGACATTTGGGCTCGCCCAACAAATGCTGCACCGCAGGTGGCCCAGTGCCCGGGGCTCCTATCGGTGTATTAAGGTAGGGGTACCTCAAGACCCCAACTCGCACACGGGCACAGCAGCTTCCCCGGCAGGGTTTACCACGTGCTCACGGGAGGCCTTCCCGCCCATGACAAGCCATTCAAGACAAAGTATGCAAGACAGAAGATTGAGGCCCGGCAAGCGTAGCTTGCCGGAAGGCCGCCTGTGCTCAAGATTACATCGCTCACACAAGGCCCTGGCAAGAAGAGCTCGCCAGGGAGACTAGAAGATTACATCATAGAAGACACGCCGGTGTTATATGCGTCCGGCGAGGGCCCGGGAGCGACAGTTACAGAGCCCGGCAAGCTCCCGGCCCGGCAATCAAGACCCCTGCAAGGTGCTTGCCGGAGAGTTGCGCCAGGTGCTCGCTGCCCAGCTCATCAGCCCACGCCCGCCTGGGCCTTCAGGGCGTGGGGCGGATGGTCAGGCAGCCTGGGGACACGGTGGCACTTCACGGTGGTGGATCCATCGTCGTGGCGTATGGAGACGCAAGGGCGGAGCTTTGGGGTCGACGGCGACGGCATTAAATGACCTTGTCCCCATCACAAAGTAGGTAGCTACCATCGCTCGCACACTGTAGCTTCACTGTTCCCGCACTATTCCAACTACCACCTCTTTTACATTTTTACCCCTGTCGGTGTACTAAGGTAGGGGTACCTCAGTACCCCAACTCATGCACGGGCAGTTGCAGCTTCCCCCGGCAGGATTTACCACGTGCTCGCCGGAGGCCTTCCTGCTCCATGACAAGCCATTCGAAGACAAAGTATGCAAGACAGAAGATCGAGGCCCCGGCAAGCAGAGCTTGCCGGGAAGGCCGTTCCAGGCTCAAGATTACATCGCTCACACAAGGCCCTGGCAAGAAGAGCTCGCCAGGGAGACTAGAAGATTACATCATAGAAGACACGCCTCGGCGCTATATGCGTCCCGGCGAGGGCCCGGGAGCGACAAGTTACAGAGCCCGGCAAGCTCCCGGGCCCGGCAAGGTCAAGACCCCGCAAGGTGCTTGCCGGAGAGTTGCGCTGTGTGCCAGCCTGCCAGCTCATCAGCCCACGCCGCCGCCTGGGCCTTCTGGGGCGCTGTGGCGGATGGCTATGCAGCCCGGGGACACGGTGGCACTTCACGGTGGTGGATCCATCGCTGCGGGCGACGGAGACGCAAGGGCGGAGCTTTTGGGGTCGACGGCGACGGGCATTAAATGCCCTTGTCCCCATCACAAAGTAGGTAGCGACCACTGCTCATGCAATCGTAGCTTCACCGCTCCCGCGACTGCTCCAACTACCACCTCTTTTACATTTTTACCCCTTTCTCCCACGCTGCCACCTGTTGGTGCCCCTTCCGACTATAAAAGGGAGGCCCATGCGCACGAGAAGGGGTTCGACCTTGACAACTCTCGGCCGGGTAGCTGCCACGGTAGCTCTTCAAGCCCCGAGCTCAATACCAACACAAAGCAGCAGAGGAGTTTTATCTCCGCAGAGCTCCGGCCGGGTAAAATCCGCCTGCGTGCTCGCCTCGATCTGCTCTTCAGGCTCCCTCCGCCTCGCATCAAGATGCAGACAAGGGCCCCGCCCCATAGGTGTTCGCGGGCGGGCGAGAATCTCCCCGACATCTTTGGCGCGCTGTAGGGGCGCCGAGGTTGTGCGGACCTGATCCGGCGCTCGGGCGGGCGCGCTCTTCATCAACCTCTCCAGCTTTCATCAGCAGCTTCATCAACAATTACGCCATGGCCCCAAGAGGAAGGCTTCGTTGTAGGTCTGCTCGCTGTTTCATCCGCCGCCACCGAGCCAACGGTGGGCGGGAGACGCTGTCGAAGGGTGGTCGCCGGCGAGGACACTCGCGGCGCCACCAGATCCAAGGACAAGACGGATGACCGCTACGGTCTCCGTGGACATTCCGCGCCCATCTCAAGACATAACAACCCAGCAGCGCCATACCACAGGAGGTGGTATCCGCATGCTGGGGCAAGGACACACCGGAGGCTCGCGGGATGCTCCGGACCACCGTCCGTGCACGAGCAAAGTGAAGGTGCCGGGCAGACTCGCTCCTCCTAACGCTGTTAGGAGTCCGAGCATATCCCGCCTCGCACCGCCGCCCCGCCCTCCTCCAAAGAAGGCCAAGTCTGCCAGACAGCTCGTGCTCGCTCCGCAAGCGCATCTTCCCGGAGCGCTGCTACCGCCGCCGAGGACGCCGCCATCGAAGCTCCACCGCAAGTGCTCCGGCAAGGACAGCTCGTGCTCGTTCCGCAGCGATCTTCCCGGAGCGCCGCGCCGCCGTGGACGCGCCATCGAGCTCCACCGCAAGTGCTCCGGCAAGGACAGCTCTGGTGCTCGTTCCGGCAAGCACACCTCCCCGGAGCGCTGCGCTGCCGTCGAGGACGCGCCATCGAGCTCCACCGGCAAGTGCGAGGAAACAAGAAATAGAAAAGCTAAGTCGACCGAGCTTTTGTGCAGATCACTCCTTAGTTCCATGCTTTTTTATATTATGTTCCTCGTGCTTTCGTCCTTTGTACGCAATACCTGTACGCGGAGGAACCTGCCCGTGGATAGCCGCACTCTTATCTTGTTTCCGAGCACGCTCAACGATTTAAGTGAGCTGCGACAAGTGTCGCGCCTTTGCTTCGCTTTTGAGCGCCAACACTTAAGTGAGCTGCGATAAGTGTCGCGCCTTTGGTTTGTTTCCAGTCCGCTCAACGAACACAAGTGCGCGCCGCAATCGCCCAAAGAAGGTTGCTTGCCGAAAACAACACCGCCAGCGGGCTGCTGATGTCCCGCACTCAGCAAGCGTGTTCGCGCCGGCAAGTTCCCTAGAAGCGTAGAGTATAAACATACGAAGGGCAAGGCACGGCATCGTATTGCAAAGTCGCATAAAAAGGATTTATATACATATACATGTAAATAATGAAGCTGTTGCAGACTTATTTCAGCTGTTTTCATGGCTGAAATTACAGCAACAAGGAGAAACCAGAAGAGAACACCAGCACCTGGATTTTGGCGGAGCCAGAATTGCCGGGGGCTGCGAGTACCAAGATTCCTTCCCGGCAAGCCAGAGTTGCCGGGGGCTGCGAGTACTGAGATTCATCTCCGGCAAGCCAGAGTTGCTGGGGGCTGCGATATCAGATAAGTTTTTCATCCCTCGTCATGCATCCTCTCATGGACCGGGGAAAGCGGGCTGCGCTTTGAACGAAGCGTGTCTTGTAAAACCCGTGCGCGAGGAACCAAGTCGGGCTAAGTTGCGCTTTGCTTGCTTTCGAAGCACGCTAACGATGGCGAAGGCGATAAGTGTCGCGCTTTTGCTTCGCTGAGCACGCCAACGATTTAAGTGAGCTGCGACAAGTGTCGCGCCCTTGGTTTGTTTTCGAGTCCGCTCAACAAACACAAGTACGCTGCAACTGGCCCGGCAAGGTTGCTTGCCGGAAGCAACAGCGCCAGCGGGCTGCTGATGTTCCGCACTCAGCAAGTGTGTTCGCGCCGGCAAGCTCCCCGAGAGCGCAGGATGGGAACATACAAGGCACGAAGTCAAGTAAAAGACTCGGTCCGACAAGCTTTCCCCTCTTTTCATTAAAAACATCCTAGTTTAGTACAAGTCCATAGAGGATGAAAAACATGGTAGAGAGGATTACAAGTTTTAAATGCAGCTAAGGCCCGAAGGCTTACAAATTGAAAGATAAGATGCTCGTAATCCTCTCCCTGCTTCTCTATTCAGAGTTCAGAGGT
Source organism: Aegilops speltoides (assembly GCA_021437245.1). Classification (NCBI taxonomy): domain Eukaryota; kingdom Viridiplantae; phylum Streptophyta; class Magnoliopsida; order Poales; family Poaceae; genus Aegilops; species Aegilops speltoides. Next base: position 17,004 of record JAHHZJ010003108.1, on the reverse strand, counting down.
AGGTCAAGGAGGCCCCGCAAGAGAAGCTTGCCGAAGGGCAAAGGGCGCCTAGGAGAGCTACGGCGCCAAGACACCAAGAGAACTTCCCGGGCCGCCAGAGCTTGGCGGAGACGGAGGCGCCGGAGGCAGAGCTTGAAGACGGGTGGTGGGGCGCCAAGACGCCTCGAGGGCTCCTCGCCTCAGATTCGACATGACGGCCTTGCCGCCACCCCTCTTCCTCTTCCACAGCCTCTCTCACGCCAGCCGCCCAAGGAGACGGCCCTGGAGTTGGAAGGCAGCACCCGATGATGGGGTCGCCGGGCGCCATGAGGCAGCGTCCGACGCCTAGTCGGACCCGCCATCCTCGTCGCCGCTGCCGCCGCTCCTCGCCACTCTCGCCGAGGAGGGACCTTCGCTATCGAGGAGCTGTCCACACAGCATCTCGCCGGATCCCGAGTCCCCAAAGACCTTGACGGCGAAGGTCGCCTCCATTAACTTGAAATGGAGGGTAAACCCCGCCGCCAAGCTGTGGATACGGGCGAACGCCTTCCACCTCGGTCGGCACATCACGCCGGGGGCTGGGGACACGACACTCACTCGAGTGCCGCCGATCCCACAGCCCCTCATGCGCAACTCCATCACTCGGCGGATCCGCCCATCGCGCCGCGAACGGAGCCGCAGCCGGAGGCGCCGACGAGGCGCCGGGCGCAGCTTGATGAAGAACTCCTGTGGATCGCTCAAAGATGGACCGCCGAGGAAAGGAGCAGCCGGAGGCGACGGGAGGCACATCGCCACGACCGCCTCCCGACCGCCGACCACGCCTCGCCTCGCTCATGCTCGCCCTTTCCCTTTCCCCTCGTGGTCGGCTCGGCCGCCACGGGCGCGGGATAGGAAGAAGTGCGCTGCCTGGAGGCGACCCTCGCTGCCACCGTCGAAGAACCAGGATTTCCTCCTTCCATGGCAGAAAGAAGAACGGAAGTTGAAGACGAAGGGGGAAGAGAAAGTGTGAGACTATTGTGCTCCCCTTCCACCCCTTTTAAAGGGGCGAGGTGGGGGCTCAACCGCCCTGCCCGGCCAATCGGAAAGCGAGGAGGGCAGAGGAGCGGGGCCGACTCGCCATCTTCGCCCGTGACGGCTCGGTCTCCCACCTTCGCCGCCCACGACCCCCATGCATGAGGGCCGCGTGGCGAAAAAGCGGGGCCGGAGCGACGGGTGAAGTGACCTCGCCCTGCACCACGATCACGGGCGGTGGATGCCTTAAAGACTGCACACGCCGCCCACATCTCCCACGACGCCGCAATCGACGCGTGCTGTTACGGGAGGGGATGCGGCAGAGGCGGAAGTGGATTCGGCGCGCCGCGGGCCGCGTGTGCCCGTGCACTGTTTTGGGCCTGGCCCAACAGCCGCACCGTGTGTGGCCCAGGCCCGGGGCTCTGCCGGTGTACTAAGGTAGGGTAACCATCGTTCACACACGGTGCCGAGCGCCAAGGGCCAGCCCAAAAGCAGGCATCGGGCACACGCGCCCACGGCGCGTCGAATCCACTTCCGCTCGCCGCCTCCGCAACAAAGACGCTGCCGATTGCGGCGTCGTGGGATGGGACGTGCCACGTTTTTAATGGGAAGAGCGGAACGCCCCACTTCCCCATAAAAGCAGAGGAAGCAGGAGCGGTTCCTCTCTCGCCTCATTGCATCTTCTTCCTCCTCCAGAGATCCCTTGCGCCCGCCTCCGCATCTCCTCCGCCGTCTTCTTGCGTCAAGGCGCCGCCGGACTCTTTCGCCCTTCCTTCTCGCCGCCCGCCATGGCCTCAAGACCGGAAGGGAAGGCGAGAAGACCAAGAAGGATAAATCTGAGCAGCGCGGCTTCGCCTCGCCGGAAGCGAACGTCGCTCTTCGCCGCTGCTCAGCGTGCGGGAACTCGAACAAATATTACCTGCTTCGGGCCAAGAAGACCAGGCGCATCCTCGGACCAGAGCTCATCCGCCGCCACTAAGGACAACTACCTGGCGGGTACTATTTCTTCGCAGCCTTCTTCCACCGCGCGGTTTGCCCTCCTTATTCTGAATTCTTCGCGGACGCCATGCACACCCACGGCTTCCATCTTCTCGACTTCACCCCCAACGCCATCCTCATTATGGCGGTTTCGCACATGTGCGAAAACTATATAGGAATTCATCCCAACGTAGCGTTGTTTAGGCATTTCTTCACCCTAGAGCAGAGGCCGCGCGCCCTCTCCGGAGGAATTTCTTGGGTTTTCCGTCCAGACAAGAAGGAGTCGATTGCCGGGAGCTCCGCGCAAGTGGGAAGAGTGGCGTCGGCTGACCGGTGCTGGATCGTTGAAGACGAGCCGCAGCACTTCACCGCGCCAAGACAACTCCTATCGTCGCGCGGCAGGATCGGAGCGAGCTGATCCGGACGACGCTAAGCTCAATGTCGCCTCATCCGGATTCTTCGCTTGAGCAGCAAAGCTGTCCGTCCGCAGAGGTAGGCGCAGATTTCCTCCGCCGCCGCAGACGCCCTCTCCAAGACAGGAAAAGGCCGCCTGGGAGTACGGGCGGCTAGGGATATAATGAGGCTGCGCCCGGCTGAACTTCAACTTCACGACGCTGAGCTGAAGGGGATGGTCCGGGAACTTTAAATATGACCCGCCCATCCAGAGTGGTTCAGACCTCCCGGGGAGTGGTGCCCTCCTGCAAAGCACAGCTCGGGATCGTCTTTGGGCCATGATGCCCGCAGTGATTCGTGACGGCGTGGACCGCAGGTGGATTGCGCCGATCCGTCAATATCTCGCTTCTTCGACAACCTTGAGGAGGTGGCGAAGAACAAGGATGACATCAAGGAGCATACTGGACACCACCGACCAAGAGCTTGCATACATAGCTTCTCGGGCTGAAGAGGCCGCAGCCGCCAAGCGGCAGGGGATTTTGGATATTCTCCTGATGAAGCAAAGGCTGCGGATGAGTCCTGCCAAGCGGAGGAGGCGGAGATCTGCAGACTGCTGCAACTTCCTCCCGACGCGCTCGCCGGGGTCCCCTCTCTGAGGCACTCCGGGATCCCCGGAATCGCGGCCGAGGCCGCGGCAAGAGGCGGCGCCACCGGAGGGAGCAGAGGCGCCGGAGGGAGCGGAGACGCCAGAGGGAAAGGGGCCGCAGCGCAGGGCGCTGGGTCCAGCGAGCCAGCCGGCGAGGAGGAGGAGGAGGACGCCGAGGCCGCCGAGGATGCCGGCGGGTCCACGGATCTTTACGCCGACGACCTCTCCTCGTCGTCGGAGACCTCCCGCCCCGGGCAAGCCCTAGGCGTTTCTCCGCTGAAGCGCCCGCAAGGCGGCGACGGAAGCGGGGCGCAGGCCCCCGGCAACAACCAGCTTGCGGGCAGCACAAGCTTCCTGGGAAGCTGCTGCGCCGAGGACCGCCAAGCGCCGAGGGAGTTCGCCTCCGCTCCTCGCCGACGCCGCCTGTGGTGGAGTATGACTTCTCTGCCCTGAGCGAAGACGACGAGGAGGAACAGGAGTAAGTATCCGAGATCTTCATCTTCTCAAATTTCGCCTTGATCATTGTCGATGCTAATCTTGTTTCTTGCGTTGATTTCAGGACTTTGGCCCAGCGCGCGACGAGGGCCAAGGTGCCCGTGGTCGAAGTCGCGGACGACTCGCCCGCTGCGGCAACCGGGGATGTGCGGGATCCAAGCTTGCCGGACCCGAGCGCTGTTCCGAGGAGCAGCTCTCAGCAGCCCCCAGCGTAAGTCTGGGTTCTGCACTTTCGCTCGCCGGGCGTATTTGAAGATCTTGGTCTCGTACTAATGCTTTGATGTTTTTGTCTTGACTTGTGCAGAGGTGGAGCCACAGCGGCAGGAGCACCCGGAGGTCGCCCCCAAGGAGCCGCAGGCCCCACCGTCCACGCCAAAGCCGATCTCCCCGGCAAGGGAGAGCACTCCGCCAAGGGCGAGTACCCCGCCAAGGGCGAGTACCCCGCCAAGAGCGAGCAGCCCGGCGAGGGCGGCCACTCCGCCAAGGCAGGGCTCCCCGGCGAGGGAGCCCGCCGCTGACGACGTCCGCCAAGGTAGGTTCTGCAACTTTGTCTCCTTGGCGTTGTCTCTTTTTGGATATTTGCTTGAACTTCTTTTCTTTTTCTTCTTCTTCCAGATCCTCCTCCCCCCGAGCAGGTGGAGACGGAAGTCGTCATTGTTGAGGCGGAGGGCGCGCAGGGTGGCGACGGCGACGCCCCTGTCGCCGAGGACACGGCGGGAGCCGCCGGGCCAAATGCGCCAGAGACCGCCTGCTGCGGACGAGCGGCCGGGAGGGGACGGCGACTGCACCGCCAGCCCGGAGGCGGCGGGAGCATCAGTGCTGCGCGCTGTCGCCGATCCCTCCGCCGGAGAGGAGCAGCCCGCCATTACTTGAAAGCCCCCAACGGCGTTTTCATCCAGTGTGCCGTGGGGTTCTTCGTCATGAGCTCCCGCGGAGGGCGAGGCCTTTGATGGGAGGTCCTTGCCTCCTTGGCTTGAAGATCGCCGAGGGGCCCGGCGGGAGCGACGGGCCCGAGGAGGAGAAGCTGCTTCACCAGCTCCTGGCCCTTTACCGAGCCAGGCAGGCGAAGCTCGCTTCCCGGGAGGCCCTCGCCGCCAAGGCCGCCGAGGAGATGGAGAAGCGTGCGTCGGAGCTCAGCGCCGCCAACCAGGCTGCTCTCCGCGAGGTGACGGAGAAGCACGAGCGACTCGCCGGGGAGTATGAAGAGTGGTTGCTGGAGAAGGCCGAGGCCGAAGAGCAGCAACGGCTCGCTGGGTGGAGCTGTCCCGCGAGAAGGAGAACTCGCCCAATGGAAGGTCAACCTCGACTCCCACGAGGAAGACCTGCCGCCGGGAACAGGCCCTTGGCGGGAATTGAAGGAGGCGAAGCCGCCGCAGCTGCCGCTGAGACCGCCAAGGAGGAGCTTGCCGCCAAGGTCGCAGAGCTGGAGGAGTTGTCAAGGCGCAGCGTGGAGAAGGTCGCCGCGCAACACGGAGCGCGAGAAGGACGCCCACACCAACTCGAACTCCTGTGCGCTTTCCAAGCAAGGCCCCAAGAGGAAGGCTTCGAGGTTGCAGGTCCAGCTGCGTCTCATCCGCCGCACCGAGCCAACGGTGGGCGGAGAAGACGCTGCCGGAAGGGTGGTCGCCGGCGAGGACACTCGCGCGCCACCAGATCCAAAGACAAGACGGATGACCGCGCCGGTCTCCGTGGGACATTCCGCTGGCCCATCTCAAACGATACGACAACCCAGCAGCGCCATACCACGGAGGTGGTATCCGCATGCTCGCAAGGACACACCGGAGGCTCGCGGGATGCTCCGGACCACCGTCCGTCACAAGCAAAGCGGCGCGCGGGCAGGACCTCGCTCCTTCTAACGTTGTTAGAGTCCGGCATATCCCGCCTCGCACCGCCGCATCCGCCTCCCCTCCACTCCGCAGAATCGCCGCAGGGCGCAATCTCCTCGACTTCCCTCCAGCCGCGACAAAGCCGAAGACCGGAGGGCTACCATCCAGAGCCTGATCGCCGCCAACAACGATTTCCCACAAAGCAGCCGGCGACCTCGCTGCCGCGTAAGCCGAGAAGACGGCCGACGGCGATAAGACCGCCGGGTGCGCGACCACCGCACTCCCCGCCGCGAAGCGAAGACGCCGCCCCGCCGGAGCAGCGCCGGCGACGGCTCCACGGCATCGCCGGATCCGCGGGCTCGGCGAGATCAACGCCAGATCCTCGACGATCGGGCGGCAAGAAGACGCCGACCATTATCGAGCGCCGCCGAAGCTCGGGCGACAATCGACCAGAGCTGGGAACGCTGTCGACGCTGCGCGCGCCGGTGAACCAGCGACTTTGTCAGACGCTGCAGCTGCCTCGCGCTCACCCGCGAAAGGCGGGCGCGGCCCAAGGGCTCAAAGATGAAGAATTTCAAGCCCGACGCATCGGAGAAGTACGACGGCAAGACGCACCCTCGTGACATCCTCGTGTCTACACCATCGCGTGCAAAGCTGCCGGGGCGCGACGAGAAGATTCTCGGCGAACCATTTCCGCCGCGTGCTTAAGCCGAACGCTCGTTTCTGGCTTATGCACTTGCCGGAAAGCTCCATTTCTTCTGGGCAGACTTGCCATCGGTTTGTTGGCGCCTTCACCGGCGGCCACAAACCCCACGGCCGAGAGCGATTCCACATTTTGGCCCGTAAGGAAGGAGAATCCCTGCGCAAGTATATCCAACGCTTCAGCCGTGTGCAGCACAACATCCTCGATGTCCACCTGCCGCGGTTATCAGCGCTGTTCCACCAGAACGCGGCGAACCGCCGATGCGTGAAGAGATGGCGATGACCAAGATTCGGGATGTCGCCGAGCTCTACGCCTGGTTGAGCAGGCGCAGACGCGAAGAGGGGAGGAGACTCTCGGGAGGATGTCGGCGCAGGAGGAAGTGACATGACGACACCGCCCGCAAAGAAGAGACGGCGGCGGAACAACCAAAGAAGAACAAGAAAGAGGTGCTCGCCGTCGAAGTCCGCAAGGAGGCTCCCGCCGAGCAAACACAGGCTGGCGGCTCCGCAAGGAGCTCGCCTCAGAAGCGGCAGCCGGCAAGCTGTGACGGCCCGCAAGCAATACTGCAAAATCCACCGCACCAAGGGCCACGATCTCTACAACTGCAAGCGCGTCGATGATCTCGTCGAGCAGCAAAAAGCTGAGTACGCGAGGCGCGACAAGGAGAAGGCCCAAGGTGGCGGAGGAGAACCGAGCAAGAAGCGGCTGTTCAATGGCCGGGGAGGACACCGCGGCGGGGCCAAGCGGCGGCAAGATGATCGACCTCCCCGGGGCCGTGACAAGGATGAAGAAGACGACGACGAAGACATGGAGGATGAGGATAACAGCGAGCAGGAGTTCCAGAAGGCCACGGAGGTCCTGTGCGGCCGACGGTGGCGCTCTTCGCACACCTCCCACCGCCAACTAAAGCAAAGGTGCGTGAGGTGAATGCACCGAGCCGCCGCGGAGTCGCCAAGAGCTCCTCAAATGGTCCAGACGCCCATCATTTTTGATCTTGAGGACCACCTGACCGCACCACCGCGGTCGGGTGCTTGCCGATGCTGGTCTCGCCCACCATCCGCAACCTCAAGGTCACCAAAATGTTGGTTGACGGCGGGCGGGCTGAACTTGATCTCCTCTCGCTGTGATCAAGAAACTCCAAATCCCGATGGCGAAGCTCAAGAGACCGGTTCTTTCCAAGGAATCAACCCGGGACGGAGTAAGCCCAAGGGAAAGATCACTCGCCGGTGACCTTTGGCGGGAGCTCAATTTCAGACTGAGCGATCACTTTCGACGTCGCCGATATTCCGCTGCCATACAATGGAATACTCGCCGCCCCGCCTCGCCAAGTTCACGGCAGCTTCCCATTATGCTTACAACGTATTCAAGATGCCGGGCCGATAAGCGCCATCACTATCCACGGTGACAAGAAGGATGCGCTTTGTTCGCGCCGACAAGATTTACCGGATGCGCAGCTGCGGCCGATAAGGATACACTTGCCGCCAAGCTCCCGGGGAAGAAGACGAAGACCAAGTCCGGCAAGTGCTCGGGGCCCACTCCGCAACCGCACCTCTTCGGAGTGCTGCGCTGCCGCCGAGGACGCCCCGCCGAGCTCCACCGCAAGAGTAAAAGGAATGGCCGCCCGCCGGCAACCAAAAGGTGTCCGCCAGGAGGACGGCATCGGTGGTACCTTCACCATCGCTGCTTGACAAAGAATAGGAAAGCGGCTGTCGCTTTCCTCAAGGGCGAATGTCGATGTGTTTGCATGGCAACCATCTGACATCCCCGGTGTTCCCAGGAAGGTGATTGAGCACAAGCTTGCTGTTTGCCCTCATGCGCGGCCCATCAAGCAAAAAGTGAGGAAGCAAGCCGTGGAGCGCCAAGAATTTATCAACGAAGAAATCAAGAAGCTAGAGGCAGCGGGCCTAGTTAGAGGTGTGATCCATCCGACGTGGTTAGCAAACCCAGTAGTCGTGCGCAAGGCCAACGGGAAGTGGAGGCTGTGTATAGACTTCACCGATGTAAATAAAGCATGTCCCAAGGATCCATTCCCTTGCCGCCAGATTGACCAGATTGTTGACTCCAATCGCCGGATGTGAGCTACTCGCTTTCTTGATGCATACTCAGGTTATCACCAGATCTTTATGGCCAAAGAGGATGAAGAGAAGACTGCATTTATCACTCCATGTGGCACTTATTGCTTCATACGCATGCCATTTGGACTGAAGAATGCAGGATCAACATTTGCAAGGGTAGTGTATACTGCTTTTGAGCCACGATCCACGTAAATGTAGAGGCTTACATGGATGATATCGTGGTGAAGAGCAAGAGCAAGGATACGCTGATTCAAGATTTGGAAGAGACGCTTTGAGAACCAAGCAAGATACAATTTTAATTTGAACCCCGAGAAGTGCGCTTTGGAGTTCCCTCCGCAAACTTCTCGGTTCTTTAGTGTCACTGAGGGGATTGAAGCCAACCCCACAAGATTAAAGCCATTGAGCAGATCGAAGCTCCGAAGCGAGTCAAGGATGTCAGAAGGCTTGCAGGTTGTGTGGCCGCCCTCAGTAGGTTCATTTCGAAATCTGCAGAACGCACCCTACCTTTCTTCAAAATCTTGAAGAAGGTAGGCCCCATGAAGTGGACTCCGGAAGCAGAGGCAGCGCTGCAGGATTTGAAACGGTACTTGTCCTCCACCCCAATACTTGTCGCGCCTAGACCACAGGAGAAGTTGTTGCTGTACCTAGCGGCAACCAACCAGGTGGTTAGTGCTGCATTAGTAGCGGAGAGGAGTCCGACGAGGAGGCTACACCACCGCAAGCGAGTCCAGCGACAAGGTGGGGCTGCTCCGACAAGCTCTGCCCCGACAAGGACAACTCACTGCAGAACAGGATGAGGTGCGAAGAGGATAGCAGCAGCCAGTGTATTTTGTAAGTTCCCTTCCGTGGGGCTAGATCAAGATACTCTGTGTGCAAAGTTGCTTTTCGCCTCCTCATGGCCTCGAGAAAGCTGCGCCATTACTTCCAAGCACACGAGATAACAAAGGTCACTCGCTCATCAAGAGGATATTGCACAACCCGAAGCAACAGCAGGATCGCTGAGTGGGCACTGAGCTGTCGAGCTTTGGACTCAAGTTTGAAAGTACTTCAACCATACAGAGCCGAGCTTTGGCAGAATTCATAGCAGAGTGGACCCCAACGCCTCGATGAAGAAGTCCAAGAAACAAGTACACCTGCATAAGAAGCGACAAGTGAATGGGTAATGTACTTTGATGGTGCCTTCGCTGCAAGGCGCCCGGTGCGGCGTGGTACTCATCGCTACCCACCGGAGAGCACCTCAAGTATGTTATCCAGATGCACTTCCCAAGGAGCAAGCGACAAACAACACCGCTGAATATGAAGGTTTGCTCGCCGCCTCGTGGATTGCGCCGAACTTGGGATCGAAGTTGATTGTGCGGGAGATTCTCGCTGGTGGTCCGCAAGTTAACAAGAGCTATCGAGCCCTTTGATGGAAGCTTATGTCGATGAAGTGAGGAAGCTTGAGGAGCGCTTTGAAGGTTTGCAGATGGAGCACGCCCCGAGAGCTCGTAATGAGATCGCAGATGGCCTTTCAAAGTGTGCTTCATGAAGTTACTCGTGGAACCAGGGACCTTCTTGCTCAGATGACTCAACCATCCGCCACGCCATCAATTGGGCAGTCCAAGAAGAGAAAGTTGGTCTCCGCGACACTTGCGGCTGGTCTCCCGAGGCCGCCGCCAAGGTCCCCAAGATCAACGACTGAACGCCGAGGAACAGTTTGCTCCTGCAGATCCTCGGATCTGCATACAGTTGAAGCAAGTGTTCCCGACAAGCTTCGCCCGGCGAAGCTTGTCGGGAACCTCCACTCGGCAGAGCCGGGGTTCTTGCCGAGAAGCCGAGGTTCCGCAGCAGCCCTCATGCCTTTAGTCCTTGCCGCTGAGCCCCAAGCTCCGCATGGGCGCAGCAGACGTCTGCTTTTTTCAAACCGGAGAACTTCCCGACGACCAGTAAGAAATAGAGAAAATAACCAGACAAGTCAAGTATGTACCAGTTCGTGGATAACGAGCTGTACGTAAGAAGGCTCAATGGTGTCGATCAAGTGCATCTCCGTGGAAGATGGATGTAAGCTGTTGGCGTAAATACACGAAGGCATATGCGGCCATCACATTGGCGCAAGAGCGCATGCCGAAGGCTTTCCGGCAAGGGTTCTTTGGCAAGAAGCCTCCAAGATGCAATCGCACTAGTAACCAAGTGTGAAGCGTGCGAGGCCCATGCAAAACAGATTCATCACCAGCTCAAGCTCTCCAAACAATCCCTTTGTCCTGGCCCTTCTCGTCCGGGGCTCGATATCCTCGCCCCTTCCCCTGTTGCCGGAGGCTTTGAGTACTTGTACGTAGTAATCGACAAGTTCACAAAGTGGCCGAAGTGGAGCCGTGAGAAAGGTGACAGACAATCAGCGGTCAAGTTCTTGGTCGATTGGTGCCGTTTGATCCCTAACAGGATTATCACCGACAACGGTACACAATTCACTAGTCGCACCTTCATGCAAGACGCCCAAGACCTTGGCGCCAAGGTCTGTTTTGCTTCGCTGCTCACCCGAGGAGCAACGGTCAAGCGGAGAGGGCTAATGCTGAAGTGCTGCGCGACTCAAGACAAGAACTTTCGACAGGCTGGCGAAGTGGGAAGAAATTGATAGAGAGCTACCGCGCTCTTTGGTCAATCAGAACGACACCAAATCGAGCCACCGGGCAGACACCTTTTGCTCTAGTCTATGGAGCAGAGGCAGTTATCCCCACGGAACTCGTATACGGATCTCCTCGAGTGCTCGCTTATGATGAGCTCGAGCAAGAGCAACTGCGACAAGATGATGCATTGCTCCTTGAGGAGGGACGCCTCCAGTCTGTCAGACGAGCTGCTCGATACCAAGCATGTAACGCCTCGATGCGGCTATATCTCCCACGGTCGGGCACGACTTAGAGGCATAACCGCATTGAAAGCAATGTCGCAAGTGAGGTAATCTTCACACAACCCATTTAATACATAAGCGAAAGAGATACATAGTTGGCTTACAGTCGCCACTTCACACAATTACATGAATAAAGCATTACATCATCCAGATACAATCAAGGTCCGACTACGGAACCAAAATAAAAGAAGAACCCCAAATGCGACAAAGGTCCACGATCGACCCCAAGTGGGCTCCACTACTGATCAACTAGAACGAAACAACACAAAGGGCAAGATCTTCATCGAGCTCCTCCTTGAGCTTAGATGCGCCACCGCCGGCAACATAGGCACTGAAACTGGTTTTGAAGTATCCGTGAGTCACGAGGACTCAGCAATCTCACACCATGAGATCAAGACTATTTAAGCTTATGGGTAAGGTAAAGGCATGAGGTGGAGCTGCAGCAGCGACTAGCATATACGGAGGCTAACATACGCAAATGAGAGCGAGAAGAGAAGGCAAAGCACGGTCGACAAAAGTATGATCAAGAAGTGATCCTATAGCAACCTCGCGGCAAGCATAACTCCAACATCAGAAGTTCACTTCCGACTCACGGAAAGAGACCATCACGGTAACACACACGGTTGATGTATTTTAATTAAGGTCAACTTCGTGTTTTCTACAACCGACATTAACAAATTCCCATCTGCCACATAACCGCGGGCACGGCTCGAAAAGTTTATACCTCGCAGGGTGTCCCAACTTAGCCCATGACAAGCTCTCGCGATCATCGAAGGAATAGACCTTCACCCGAGACACTCCGATCAGGCTCGATATCCCGTACATCAAGACATTTCGACAATGGTAAAACAAGACCAGCAAGACCGCCTGATGCGCCGACAATCCCGATAGGAGCTGCACATATCTCGCTCTCGTGGCAACACCGTATGAGACAGCTTACGAGTAAAACCAGCCTCGAGTTGCCACGAGGTGGCTCTAGAAGGCTTTCGGTTCGACCAACACTTAGACAAGCACCGCCCGGGGCTGAATAAAGATGACCTCGAGAGAGCGACTCCCAAGGGAAAAGATAGGTGGTGGTGGGGCAAATGGTAAAAGGCAATGTTGGGCCTTCTGGACAAGTTTTATTCAAAGCGAACTGTCGGGGGTCCTATAAATCACCCGACAGCGTAAGGGACGCAAAATCCGGGAACATAACACCGGTATGACGGAAACTAGGGCGGCAAGAGTGGAACAAAACACTGCATAAGGCCGAGCCTTCCACCCTTTACCAAATATATAGATGCATTAATAATATATAAGAGATATTGTGATATCCCAACATAAACCCTGTCCACCATGGAGAAATCTTCAACTTCACCTGCAACTAGCAACGCTATAAGAGGGGCTGAGCAAAGCGGTAACATAGCCAAACAACGGTTTGCATAGGAAAAGGTGTCAAAGGTTAAGGGTTTGACATGGCAATTTGGGAGGCTGACAAGCAACTGGTAGGCATCGTAGCATTGGCATAGCAAAAGAGCGAGCAAACTAGCATAGCAAATATAGTAGTGATTTCGAGGGTATGGTCATCTTGCATGCAAGGTTCTCAGAGTTGTCGAAGGCTTGATCCTCGTAGGCGTTCTCAACAGGTTCCTCATTCACGTACTCGTCTCCCGGCTCTACCCAAAGCAAGAACACAAGCAACGGAGCCACAATCAAACAAGGAACAATGCACAAGCAATATGATGCAATACATGACATGCGATGCGAGATGTGATATGCAATGCATATGTATGCTCCGGAAGGAAAATGATGAACCGGGCATCAACTTGGCAAACCAAGTATGCCGCTGAAAGATGAGATGATTTCGCTGAAATCGATATAAAGATCACCGAATCGGATGCACGGTTTGCAAATGACAAGCAAAACAAGAATGACGCAAATCTGCGTTTAACAGCCCGATGCTACTTAGCACGCAACACAAAACTATGCTACAGCACCCCAACATAAAAACAAAGCATATGACAACGAACTACAGGAGATGCTTAACAAAAGAGGAACACTGAGCTACGGCTAAATCACATCATAACATGTTCAAACAAGCATGGAGAAAGTGCTCAAAATATCAGGTTCACAGACTTAGTGAAAATACTAACATGGCAGGAATTAACATCAGGAAGGCATGTTTAGAGCAAGCAAACAACATGCTACAGGAACCTATAATAGCAAAGCAAGGCATGACATGATCCTACTCAAAGCATATTTCAATAGTCCCTTACTGACCATAAGCCAAAAAGGACTCTAAGAAATGATGGCACCCATGTAAACATAGCAAGTTTTATTACAGATTTCAGACTTAGTAAAATATCAGGACATGGCAAAAACAGATTCAACATGGCATGTTCGTGAGCTCGATGCACTCACTACAGAGCATCTCATGGCATGTCAAGGCAACCAACAGTAAGAAGACATGTTTATGAAGCTAAGCATGGCAAGAGCAAGGTCATAGCATACACGGATCAACTACAACGACCTCGTGAAAATTGAATCTCATGCAAACAATCTGTCAGGAAACATTTTCAAGCAACTTTGGAGCAAGAAATGAACATGTTCCAGCAGGCTAAAATTGCAAACAAGGGCATGAATGGATAGAGCATGACATGTATATCAAAACATGTTTATAGAGCATCTCCAGATTATGCATAGAATGATTACTAGAAGCATGTTAACATGGCATCAAAATATAACAGAATCTGTCAGGAAAAACAGCAACAGCAACTACCCTACGTTACAAGCTCAATGCACTCAGCACACAACTCACAAAAATACAAAGTCAACACCCCTGGAAAGATGGCATGACAAAGTCCAACATTCATGTAGAGCTCACACTCATAGGATGCACACATAAATCATGGCAAAAATGACAAAAGAGCTCGAACTGATAAGATTCTGGAACTAACGATCTGAAGCCTACTTCCAACAGCATTTCGGGCATCAAGATGAGCTCAAATGCAAATGATGCAATGGAATGAAATGATGTACTCGTCGAGACGAACAATTTGACATATTATACGCCCAAAACGGAGCTACGGTTGCAGAGATGTGATGCGATGAAAATGCATGAAAATATACGCAGAAAAAGGACTTAGTGGAATTTCACCTCCGGGAAAGTCAACCCGGGACGACGCGGTACCGGGACGGAGGGATCCGGGCGGCTCGGTGCGCGTTGGATCGCGGACGGTGGATCTCATCCACCGTCCGGACTCGACCGAGCTAACTCCGGCGAGGGCGGCGGCTCGGCGAAGCTTAGCGGCGCGATCCGGAGAAGGAGCTGGCGGGCGGCGGCGAACTTGCGATCCGGCGGGCGCTGGCCGGAAGGCGACAGCCGGCGGGTTGGCGCCGCGGAAGGCCGGGCGGCGCTGCGCTTGGCGCGAGTAAGGCGGAGGACGCCGGTGGAAGTGGGCGGCAAGCTGGCGCAGTGCGCTGAGATCTGCGACGCGGCCGGGAGAGCGGGCGGCGTAGAAGCGGCGGGCGGACCGGCGAGGCGGCCGGCGAGGGCGCGGCTGGCTGCCGCGGCGGGCGGTCGCCGGCGCGCCTTGGCCAAGGCTGAGCAGGCCGGGAGGCGACGGGAAGGCGCGGCGCGGCGGGCGGCAGCGCTGGCCGAAGGGTTTGGTCAGGCCCATGCGGGCGGGCGAAGTGAGGAGAGAGAGGCCGTGGCGGGACACGTGGCAGGAGGCGACAGGCGTGGGCGGCGGAGCGGACGCGTCTGGCGGAGTCGGACGTGTCCGCGAGCGGGACGAAAATTAGGGTTTCGGGATCCGGATTTGGACGGGGAAGACTTATATATAGGTAGAGGGAGCTAGGAGAGTCCAAATGAGGTGTGGTTTTCGGCCACGCGATCGTGATCGAACGACCGAGAGCATGGAGAGGAGTTTGGTGGGTTTTGGGCCACTTTGAAGGGGGTGTTGGGTTGCAACAAAAGAGGACATTACGGTTACCCGGTTAACCGTTGGAGTACCAAACGACCTCCAAATGGCACGAAACTTGACAGGCGGTCTACCGGTGTTATACCAAGGCCGCTTGGCAAACCTCGGGCCATTCCGAGAAGGTTTAATACCCGCACACGAAAAGAGGGAAGAAGGGAACACCGGAGGACATAGGAGTGCCGGATTGCAAAACGGACAACGGGGAAAAGGCTCGGATGCATGAGACGAACACGTATGCAAAATGAAATGCACATGATGACATGATAAAATGCAAATGATGACGTGGCAAAGACGGCGAATAACTGGCGGACACCTGGCGCATCGGATCCGGGGTGTTACAACACTCCACCACTATGAGAGGATCTCGTCCCGAGATCTAGGATGGCACCGAAGGGAAAACAGAAGAGGAAGAGAAGAGGTAAAACAAAGTTGCTTCTCTGACGAACGAGTGAAACCAAGAACCTTGAGAGGTTGAGCAATTTAAAAGAAAGGGTACAACAGAGAAGAACGAGATTGCAAACAATCCGTTTGAAAAGAGGAACAAGGAACATTACGAGAACTTGAAGGTTGCAAAGACATGAATCAAGAGTTTCACGAACGAAAAGAATATGACCACCTCGGTATAACGAGATAGCCAAGGAACAAGAATGACAGAATTTTGGACAGCACTCCGGTAGAAAAGAGAAGAAAACTTGATGAGATGAAAAGATATTGAAGAGATGATACAACACTCCGGTTAATTGGATAAGCATGAAGAACATGACCTCGCAATTCAAGATGATGATTGAAGAGCACAACATCACAATGCCTCCGAAACAAAAGAATAGAAGATAGATCATTGGAATAGAAGAATGGAGAAGAAAATGCCAACATGTGTCACCAACGGAAACAAATGATTGGATTGATATCAACAAGGAGACGAGAAACTTATTTCACCGGGAGGACAAATGAAGAACTTGGGTCATTTATAAGCACCATAAATAGCAACAATCCTTAGGGAAAGCTTTAGGTGAAATATATCCCAAGATAACTCCAACAAAGGGATTTATGGACTTAAAATACCTCATTCTTGACAACATATGAATCATGGAACATGAACTCAAATTATCAAGAATGACATAATACCACCTCAAAAGATAAGATAGAAGGAATTGCACTTTAGAATGCACGATAAGAAATGCTTGAGCTCCTCAAAACAAAACATGTGTTAAGCACCATGTTTAATTTGAGTATAGCTTGGCGGATCATAACTTCGAGAGAAATCATGAAGAACAATTGAAGAATGAAAGAAATCCTTGACGAACCACCATGTAGAGCCTCCATGAAGAACTCCGGTAAAAAGAGGAGATGAAACAAATGAAACCGAGAATTTGATATGATGAACAACCTCCGAAAGAAGGAATTAATCACTTGGATGAAACAAGAATAAGAATTATGTTATGCATATCCTTCACCAATTTAAATTGATGACAAGCAACGGATTTGTCATACTACTTATTCTCGTAGAAAGGATTAAAAGAGATATATCAAAACTTGAGAAGGTCTTCAACGAACCACCGGTAGGATTGGAACAACAAATGAAATGATATGATGAACAAGGAAGAGAGATCTTGAAAGAACCACCGTAAGAATTGAAAATGAAAGTAGCAAAGGCACAATTCACCGGGAAGAATTGGAAAACGAATGAAGATACTTGAGGGTATTTAGATACAAATGAACGAGAGCTGATTAGAGAATACTTGAAAGATGCACCGGTATGATTTGGAGAACGAGAGCTGAAAGCTTGAATGAATAAAACTGAATTGATGGGCTTCAAAGAATGAAACTGAAAAGCCTCCTAAAATGCTCCGGATGGTGAAAAGATTCTCACAATCGAAAACAATTATGAGAGGATGGCAACAAGCTAGCACCATGAATCTTGAAGAGAATGGAGCAAGATTAAAGAGAAATCCTTCTTCGGTCTTCAAATGATGAGAAAGACACGAGAAACACCACCAAGAATTATTGAGGCACACCGAAGAATCAAAAGCGAAGAGGTTGAGCCAACTATGA
>JAHHZJ010003107.1:62681-96725 GCA_021437245.1 Aegilops speltoides | reverse complement strand
GCCTTCCGGCAAAAAGGCGTGCATGCTATAATCGTCGTCGAGCCCGACCCACCGCGGCGGTGGCGGCCCTTCCTCTCCTAATGAGGCTTCCGACGGATCGGGAGCCGCTGGATCGAGCTCGCGTCCCCATGCCGCGGAGCCGTCCCGTGCCATCCTCGTTCCCGATAAAATTACGGTGAAAGTGCCACAAATTTTGACAAGTATGGAATATCGCGATTTAACCCGTGCCTCGCCGTTTCATACCTTGGGCGCGACCGAGGCACTCCCGCCACACTAATGTTTAGCGTACTTTCGTGCGGAAAATCTTTGGCGGGAAAAAAAGGTCGCGGAGGATCCGGACGGCGTGATGGAGGTAGAGCGAGGCGGGAGGGTAGAGCAAGCGGGGGGCATGGACCCACAAGCACGTGGGGCGGTTGAAGTTGGCATTGTGTCGTTGTGCGCGTTATAGCAGCGTCGCCGAGCCCACACCGGTCCGAGTACTCACAGAGCCAAGAAGGAACCGAAATTGTGAGGATATGACCCCGTTGCGTAGCCCTCCCCGAGGCTACCCTACGTTGTCCGTGACAAAAATAATGCATGTTTTCCACCTAGCTATTTTTGACACCATCCCGGAATTCGGAGCCACCAAAATCCGTGATACGTGCCTACACCCGTTTTACTCCTCCGAGAGCGTTTTCGGACACTCGCCGACGTGGTCACTTTTTCGCCATTTTGGGCGGGAAAATTTGCGCGTCTAACCAAAGTTCGGTGTGTTATTGCTTGCCATCGCCATGGCGTCTACCCGACTAAAAATACAAAAGGGTGTGATCTTGTAAAATTGGAACTAAGCGGGTTAACCGTCAATTTATGTTGCCTTATTTCTTGTTAGTAATGGTTATACTTCTAGAAACTATTAATTAAAAGATTGCATTTTTGAAATAATCATTGTATAACATATTGTTCAAACATTCTTAATTTCCTATCTGAGTGATGTAGTCCATCCTTACAATATTTTTTGACATATTGTATCATGCTAGCCCCTCGCGGCATTTCCAGCACATCAAGTTGGAGCCATAGTCATCGCCTTACCGCCGTGCCTTTTAGGAGCCACCCCCAAAAAAAAAAGCCATACGTGCCTACACCCTTTTTTGCTCGTCCCGGGGCGCTTTGGGACACTCGCCCTCGCGGTCGCTTTTTCGCCATTTTGGGCGGGAAAATTCCACCGTCATGCCAAAACAGGGTGTGTTATTGCTCACCATCGCCACGGCGTCTCCCCGACAAAAAATACAAAATTCAGGGAGTCAAAAACAAAGAACGTGCGCGGCACCAAATCTCGGGCCGGAAAACAAAATTTCAGCCCGTGAGGGGTGTGACAGGACAGAGCGGCAAGGACATCGATATATGGCAAACATGTGTTGCCCGTGCGTGTAGGCCTTCCGGCAAAAAAGGGCGTGCATGCTATAATGCGTGCGTCGAGCCCGACCCACCGCCGCGGTGGCGGCCCTTCCTCTCCTAATGAGGCTTCCGACGGATCGGGAGCCGCCTGGATCGGAGCTCGCGTCCCCATGCCGCGGAGCCGTCCCCGGTGCCATCCTACGTTCCCCGATAAAAATTACGGTGAAAGTGCCACAAATTTTGACAAGTATGGAATATGCGCGATTTAACCCGTTTACGCCGTTTCATACCTTGAGCGCGACCGAGGCACTCCCGCCACACTAATGTTTCGCGTACTTCGTGCGGAAAATCTTTGGCGGAAAAAAAAATTAGGTCGCGGAGGATCCGGACGGCGTGATGGAGGTAGAGCGAGGGGGGGGGGGTAGAAACAAGCGGGGGGCATGGACCCACAAGCACGTAGGGCGGTTGAAGTTGGCATTGTGTCGTTGTGCGTTATAACGCGTCGCCGAGCCCACACCGTCCGAGTACTCACAGAGCCAAGAAGGAACCGAAATTGTGAGGATATGACCCGTTCGTAGCCCTCCCGAGGCTACCCTCGTTGTCCGTGACAAAAATAATGCATGTTTTCCACCTAGCTATTTTGACACCATCCGAATCGAGCCACCAAAATCCGTGATCGTGCCTACACCGTTTACTCCTCCGAGGCGTTTTGGGACACTTTCGCCGGCGTGGTCACTTTTTCGCCATTTTGGGCGGGAAAATTTGCGCGTCTAACCAAAGTTCGGTGTGTTATTGCTTGCCATCGCCATGGCGTCTACCCGACTAAAAATACAAAAGGGTGTGATACTGTAAAAATTGGAACTAGCGGGGTTAACCGTCAATTTGCGTTGCCTTATTTCTTGTTAGTAATGGTTATACTTCTAGAAACTATTAATTAAAAGATTGCATTTTTGAAATAATCATTGTATAACATATTGTTCAAACATTCTTAATTTCCTATCTGAGTGATGTAGTCCATCCTTACAATATTTTTTGACATATTGTATCATGCTAGCCCCTCGCGGCATTTCCAGCACATCAAGTTGGAGCCATAGTCATCGCCTTACCGCCGTGCCTTTTAGGAGCCACCCCCAAAAAAAAAAGCCATACGTGCCTACACCCTTTTTTGCTCGTCCGGCGCTTTGGGACACTACGCCCTCATGATCGCTTTTTACGCCATTTTGGGCGGAAAATTCCACCGTCATGCCAAAACAGGGTGTGTTATTGCTCACCATCGCCACGGCGTCTCCCCGACAAAAAATACAAAATTCAGGGAGTCAAAAACAAAGAACGTGCGCGGCACCAAATCTCGGGCCGGAAAACAAAATTTCAGCCCGTGAGGGGTGTGACAGGACAGAGCGGCAAGGACATCGATATATGGCAAACATGTGTTGCCCGTGCGTGTAGGCCTTCCGGCAAAAAGGCGTGCATGCTATAATCGTCGTCGAGCCCGACCCACCGCTGCGGTGGCGGCCCTTCCTCTCCTAATGAGGCTTCCGACGGATCGGGAGCCGCCTGGATCGGAGCTCGCGTCCCCATGCCGCGGAGCCGTCCCCGGTGCCATCCTACGTTCCCCGATAAAAATTACGGTGAAAGTGCCACAAATTTTGACAAGTATGGAATATGCGCGATTTAACTTCGTGCCTACGCCGTTTTCATACCTTCGGGCGCGACCCGAGGCACTCCCCGCCACACTAATGTTTCGCGTACTTTCGTGCCGGAAAATCTTTGGCGGGAAAAAAAATTAGGTCGCGGAGGATCCGGACGAGCGTGATGGAGGTAGAGCGAGGGGGGGAGGGTAGAAACAAGCGGGGGGCATGGACCCACAAGCACGTAGGGCGGTTGAAGTTGGCATTGTGTCGTTGTGCACGTTATAGCGCGTCGCCGAGCCCACACCGTCCGAGTACTCACAGAGCCAAGAAGGAACCGAAATTGTGAGGATATGACCCGTTCGTAGCCCTCCCGAGGCTACCCTCGTTGTCCGTGACAAAAATAATGCATGTTTTCCACCTAGCTATTTTGACACCATCCGAATTCGAGCCACCAAAATCCGTGATCGTGCCTACACCGTTTTACTCCTCGAGGCGTTTTGGACACTCGCCGACGTGGTCACTTTTTTCGCCATTTTGGGCGGGAAAATTTCTTGCGTCTAACCAAAGTTCGGTGTGTTATTGCTTGCCATCGCCATGGCGTCTACCCGACTAAAAATACAAAAGGGTGTGATCTTGTAAAATTGGAACTAAGCGGGTTAACCGTCAATTTATGTTGCCTTATTTCTTGTTAGTAATGGTTATACTTCTAGAAACTATTAATTAAAAGATTGCATTTTGAAATAATCATTGTATAACATATTGTTCAAACATTCTTAATTTCCTATCTGAGTGATGTAGTCCATCCTTACAATATTTTTGACATATTGTATCATGCTAGCCCTCGCGGCATTTCCAAACATCAAGTTGGAGCCATAGTCATCGCCTTACCGCCGTGCCTTTTAGGAGCCACCCCAAAAAAAAAAGCCATACGTGCCTACACCCTTTTTGCTCGTCCGGGCGCTTTGGGACACTCGCCCTCATGATCGCTTTTTAGCCATTTTGGGCGGAAAATTCCACCGTCATGCCAAAACAGGGTGTGTTATTGCTCACCATCGCCACAGCGTCTCCCGACAAAAATACAAAATTCAGGAGTCAAAACAAAAACGTCGCGGCACCAAATCTCGGGCGGAAAACAAAATTTCAGCCCGTGTGAGGGTGTGACAGACAGAGCGGCAAGGACATCGATATATGGCAAACATGTGTTGCCCGTGCGTGTAGGCCTTCCGGCAAAAAGGGTGCATGCTATAATCGTCGTCGAGCCCGACCCACCGCCGGCGGTGACGGCCCTTCCTCTCCTAATGAGGCTTCCGACGGATCGGGAGCCGCTGGATCGAGCTCGCGTCCCCATGCCGCGGAGCCGTCCCGGTGCCATCCTCGTTCCCGATAAAATTACGGTGAAAGTGCCACAAATTTTGACAAGTATGGAATATCGCGATTTAACCCGTTACTCGCCGTTTCATACCTTGGGCGCGACCGAGGCACTCCCGCCACACTAATGTTTAGCGTACTTTCGTGCGGAAAATCTTTGGCGGGAAAAAAAAATTAGGTCGCGGAGGATCCGGACGGCGTGATGGAGGTAGAGCGAGGGGGGGAGGTAGAGCAAGCGGGGGGCATGGACCCACAAGCACGTGAGGGCGGTTGAAGTTGGCATTGTGTCGTTGTGCGCGTTATAACGCGCGCGCCGAGCCCACACCGTCCGAGTACTCACAGAGCCAAGAAGGAACCGAAATTGTGAGGATATGACCCGTTCGTAGCCCTCCCGAGGCTACCCTCGTTGTCCGTGACAAAAATAATGCATGTTTTCCACCTAGCTATTTTGACACCATCCGAATCGAGCCACCAAAATCCGTGATCGTGCCTACACCGTTTACTCCTCAAGGCGTTTTGGACACTCGCCGACGTGGTCACTTTTTCGCCATTTTGGGCGGGAAAATTTCTTGCGTCTAACCAAAGTTCGGTGTGTTATTGCTTGCCATCGCCATGGCGTCTCACCCGACTAAAAATACAAAAGGGTGTGATCTTGTAAAAATTGGAACTAAGCGGGTTAACCGTCAATTTATGTTGCCTTATTTCTTGTTAGTAATGGTTATACTTCTAGAAACTATTAATTAAAAGATTGCATTTTGAAATAATCATTGTATAACATATTGTTCAAACATTCTTAATTTCCTATCGAGTGATGTAGTCCATCCTTACAATATTTTTGACATATTGTATCATGCTAGCCCTCGCGGCATTTCCAAAGACATCAAGTTGGAGCCATAGTCATCGCCTTACCGCCGTGCCTTTTAGGAGCCACCCCAAAAAAAAAGCCATACGTGCCTACACCCTTTTTGCTCGTCCGGGCGCTTTGGGACACTACGCCTCATGATCGCTTTTACGCCATTTTGGGCGGAAAATTCCACCGTCATGCCAAAACAGGGTGTGTTATTGCTCACCATCGCCACAGCGTCTCCCGACAAAAATACAAAATTCAGGAGTCAAAACAAAACGTCGCGGCACCAAATCTCGGGCGGAAAACAAAATTTCAGCCCGTGTGAGGGTGTGACAGACAGAGCGGCAAGGACATCGATATATGGCAAACATGTGTTGCCCGTGCGTGTAGGCCTTCCGGCAAAAAGGCGTGCATGCTATAATCGTCGTCGAGCCCGACCCACCGCGGCGGTGGCGGCCCTTCCTCTCCTAATGAGGCTTCCGACGGATCGGGCCCGCTGGATCGAGCTCGCGTCCCCATGCCGCGGGCCGTCCCGGTGCCATCCTCGTTCCCGATAAAAATTACGGTGAAAGTGCCACAAATTTTGACAAGTATGGAATATCGCGATTTAACCCGTGCCTCGCCGTTTCATACCTTGAGGCGCGACCGAGGCACTCCCGCCACACTAATGTTTAGCGTACTTCGTGCGGAAAATCTTTGGCGGGAAAAAAAATTAGGTCGCGGAGGATCCGGACGAGCGTGATGGAGGTAGAGCGAGGGGGCGGGGAGGGGTAGAGCAAGCGGGGGGCATGGACCCACAAGCACGTAGGGCGGTTGAAGTTGGCATTGTGTCGTTGTGCGTTATAACGCGCGTCGCCGAGCCCACACCGGTCCGAGTACTCACAGAGCCAAGAAGGAACCGAAATTGTGAGGATATGACCCCGTTGCGTAGCCCTCCCCGAGGCTACCCTACGTTGTCCGTGACAAAAATAATGCATGTTTTCCACCTAGCTATTTTGACACCATCCGGAATCGAGCCACCAAAATCCGTGATCGTGCCTACACCGTTTACTCCTCCGAGGCGTTTTGGGACACTCGCCGACGTGGTCACTTTTTTCGCCATTTTGGGCGGGAAAATTTCTTGCGTCTAACCAAAGTTCGGTGTGTTATTGCTTGCCATCGCCATGGCGTCTACCGACTAAAAATACAAAAGGGTGTGATCTTGTAAAATTGGAACTAAGCGGGTTAACCGTCAATTTATGTTGCCTTATTTCTTGTTAGTAATGGTTATACTTCTAGAAACTATTAATTAAAAGATTGCATTTTTGAAATAATCATTGTATAACATATTGTTCAAACATTCTTAATTTCCTATCTGAGTGATGTAGTCCATCCTTACAATATTTTTTGACATATTGTATCATGCTAGCCCCTCGCGGCATTTCCAGCACATCAAGTTGGAGCCATAGTCATCGCCTTACCGCCGTGCCTTTTAGGAGCCACCCCCAAAAAAAAAAGCCATACGTGCCTACACCCTTTTTTGCTCGTCCCGGGGCGCTTTGGGACACTCGCCCTCGCGGTCGCTTTTTCGCCATTTTGGGCGGGAAAATTCCACCGTCATGCCAAAACAGGGTGTGTTATTGCTCACCATCGCCACGGCGTCTCCCCGACAAAAAATACAAAATTCAGGGAGTCAAAAACAAAGAACGTGCGCGGCACCAAATCTCGGGCCGGAAAACAAAATTTCAGCCCGTGTGAGGGGTGTGACAGGACAGAGCGGCAAGGACATCGATATATGGCAAACATGTGTTGCCCGTGCGTGTAGGCCTTCCGGCAAAAAAGGGCGTGCATGCTATAATGCGTGCGTCGAGCCCGACCCACACGCGGCAGGTGACGGCCCTTCCTCTCCTAATGAGGCTTCCGACGGATCGGGAGCCGCTGGATCGAGCTCGCGTCCCCATGCCGCGAGCCGTCCCGGTGCCATCCTCGTTCCCGATAAAATTACGGTGAAAGTGCCACAAATTTTGACAAGTATGGAATATCGCGATTTAACCCGTGCCTCGCGTTTCATACCTTCGGCGCGACCGAGGCACTCCCGCCACACTAATGTTTCGCGTACTTCGTGCGGAAAATCTTTGGCGGGAAAAAAAAATTAGGTCGCGGAGGATCCGAGCGAGCGTGATGGAGGTAGAGCGAGGGGGCGGGGAGGGGTAGAGCAAGCGGGGGGCATGGACCCACAAGCACGTAGGGCGGTTGAAGTTGGCATTGTGTCGTTGTGCACGTTATAACGCGTGCGCCGAGCCCACACCGGTCCGAGTACTCACAGAGCCAAGAAGGAACCGAAATTGTGAGGATATGACCCCGTTGCGTAGCCCTCCCCGAGGCTACCCTACGTTGTCCGTGACAAAAATAATGCATGTTTTCCACCTAGCTATTTTGACACCATCCGGAATCGAGCCACCAAAATCCGTGATCGTGCCTACACCGTTTACTCCTCCGAGGCGTTTTGGACACTCGCCGACGTGGTCACTTTTTCGCCATTTTGGGCGGGAAAATTTGCGCGTCTAACCAAAGTTCGGTGTGTTATTGCTTGCCATCGCCATGGCGTCTACCCGACTAAAAATACAAAAGGGTGTGATACTGTAAAAATTGGAACTAGCGGGGTTAACCGTCAATTTGCGTTGCCTTATTTCTTGTTAGTAATGGTTATACTTCTAGAAACTATTAATTAAAAGATTGCATTTTTGAAATAATCATTGTATAACATATTGTTCAAACATTCTTAATTTCCTATCTGAGTGATGTAGTCCATCCTTACAATATTTTTGACATATTGTATCATGCTAGCCCTCGCGGCATTTCCAAAGACATCAAGTTGGAGCCATAGTCATCGCCTTACCGCCGTGCCTTTTAGGAGCCACCCCAAAAAAAAAAAGCCATACGTGCCTACACCCTTTTTGCTCGTCCCGGGCGCTTTGGGACACTACGCCCTCATGATCGCTTTTTACGCCATTTTGGGCGGAAAATTCCACCGTCATGCCAAAACAGGGTGTGTTATTGCTCACCATCGCCACGGCGTCTCCCGACAAAAATACAAAATTCAGGAGTCAAAACAAAAACGTCTGCACCAAATCTCGGGCGGAAAACAAAATTTCAGCCCGTGTGAGGGTGTGACAGACAGAGCGGCAAGGACATCGATATATGGCAAACATGTGTTGCCCGTGCGTGTAGGCCTTCCGGCAAAAAGGCGTGCATGCTATAATCGTCGTCGAGCCCGACCCACACGGCGGTGGCGGCCCTTCCTCTCCTAATGAGGCTTCCGACGGATCGGGAGCCGCTGGATCGAGCTCGCGTCCCCATGCCGCGAGCCGTCCCGGTGCCATCCTCGTTCCCGATAAAATTACGGTGAAAGTGCCACAAATTTTGACAAGTATGGAATATCGCGATTTAACCCGTGCCTCGCCGTTTTCATACCTTGGCGCGACCGAGGCACTCCCGCCACACTAATGTTTCGCGTACTTCGTGCGGAAAATCTTTGGCGGGAAAAAAAATTAGGTCGCGGAGGATCCGGACGGCGTGATGGAGGTAGAGCGAGGGGGGGAGGGTAGAGCAAGCGGGGGGCATGGACCCACAAGCACGTAGGGCGGTTGAAGTTGGCATTGTGTCGTTGTGCACGTTATAACGCGCGGCGCCGAGCCCACACCGTCCGAGTACTCACAGAGCCAAGAAGGAACCGAAATTGTGAGGATATGACCCGTTCGTAGCCCTCCCGAGGCTACCCTCGTTGTCCGTGACAAAAATAATGCATGTTTTCCACCTAGCTATTTTGACACCATCCGGAATCAGAGCCACCAAAATCCGTGATCGTGCCTACACCGTTTACTCCTCCGAGGCGTTTTGGACACTTTCGCCGGCGTGGTCACTTTTTTCGCCATTTTGGGCGGGAAAATTTCTTGCGTCTAACCAAAGTTCGGTGTGTTATTGCTTGCCATCGCCATGGCGTCTACCCGACTAAAAATACAAAAGGGTGTGATCTTGTAAAATTGGAACTAAGCGGGGTTAACCGTCAATTTATGTTGCCTTATTTCTTGTTAGTAATGGTTATACTTCTAGAAACTATTAATTAAAAGATTGCATTTTGAAATAATCATTGTATAACATATTGTTCAAACATTCTTAATTTCCTATCTGAGTGATGTAGTCCATCCTTACAATATTTTTGACATATTGTATCATGCTAGCCCTCGCGGCATTTCCAAAGACATCAAGTTGGAGCCATAGTCATCGCCTTACCGCCGTGCCTTTTAGGAGCCACCCCAAAAAAAAAAGCCACGTGTGCCTACACCCTTTTTGCTCGTCCGGGCGCTTTGGGACACTCGCCCTCATGATCGCTTTTACGCCATTTTGGGCGGGAAAATTCCACCGTCATGCCAAAACAGGGTGTGTTATTGCTCACCATCGCCACGGCGTCTCCCCGACAAAAAATACAAAATTCAGGGAGTCAAAAACAAAGAACGTGCGCGGCACCAAATCTCGGGCCGGAAAACAAAATTTCAGCCCGTGTGAGGGGTGTGACAGACGAGCGGCAAGGACATCGATATATGGCAAACATGTGTTGCCCGTGCGTGTAGGCCTTCCGGCAAAAAAGGGCGTGCATGCTATAATGCGTGCGTCGAGCCCGACCCACACGCGGCAGGTGACGGCCCTTCCTCTCCTAATGAGGCTTCCGACGGATCGGGAGCCGCCTGGATCGGAGCTCGCGTCCCCATGCCGCGGAGCCGTCCCCGGTGCCATCCTACGTTCCCCGATAAAAATTACGGTGAAAGTGCCACAAATTTTGACAAGTATGGAATATGCGCGATTTAACCCGTGCCTCGCCGTTTATACCTTGGCGCGACCCGAGGCACTCCCCGCCACACTAATGTTTCGCGTACTTTCGTGCCGGAAAATCTTTGGCGGGAAAAAAAATTAGGTCGCGGAGGATCCGGACGAGCGTGATGGAGGTAGAGCGAGGGGGCGGGGAGGGGTAGAGCAAGCGGGGGGCATGGACCCACAAGCACGTAGGGCGGTTGAAGTTGGCATTGTGTCGTTGTGCACGTTATAACGCGTGCGCCGAGCCCACACCGGTCCGAGTACTCACAGAGCCAAGAAGGAACCGAAATTGTGAGGATATGACCCCGTTGCGTAGCCCTCCCCGAGGCTACCCTACGTTGTCCGTGACAAAAATAATGCATGTTTTCCACCTAGCTATTTTTGACACCATCCCGGAATTCGGAGCCACCAAAATCCGTGATACGTGCCTACACCCGTTTTACTCCTCCGAGAGCGTTTTCGGACACTCGCCGACGTGGTCACTTTTTCGCCATTTTGGGCGGGAAAATTTGCGCGTCTAACCAAAGTTCGGTGTGTTATTGCTTGCCATCGCCATGGCGTCTACCCGACTAAAAATACAAAAGGGTGTGATACTGTAAAAATTGGAACTAGCGGGGTTAACCGTCAATTTGCGTTGCCTTATTTCTTGTTAGTAATGGTTATACTTCTAGAAACTATTAATTAAAAGATTGCATTTTTGAAATAATCATTGTATAACATATTGTTCAAACATTCTTAATTTCCTATCTGAGTGATGTAGTCCATCCTTACAATATTTTTTGACATATTGTATCATGCTAGCCCCTCGCGGCATTTCCAAACATCAAGTTGGAGCCATAGTCATCGCCTTACCGCCGTGCCTTTTAGGAGCCACCCCCAAAAAAAAAAGCCATACGTGCCTACACCCTTTTTTGCTCGTCCCGGGGCGCTTTGGGACACTCGCCCTCGCGGTCGCTTTTTAGCCATTTTGGGCGGGAAAATTCCACCGTCATGCCAAAACAGGGTGTGTTATTGCTCACCATCGCCACGGCGTCTCCCCGACAAAAAATACAAAATTCAGGGAGTCAAAAACAAAGAACGTGCGCGGCACCAAATCTCGGGCCGGAAAACAAAATTTCAGCCCGTGAGGGGTGTGACAGGACAGAGCGGCAAGGACATCGATATATGGCAAACATGTGTTGCCCGTGCGTGTAGGCCTTCCGGCAAAAAAGGGCGTGCATGCTATAATGCGTGCGTCGAGCCCGACCCACACGCGGCAGGTGACGGCCCTTCCTCTCCTAATGAGGCTTCCGACGGATCGGGAGCCGCCTGGATCGGAGCTCGCGTCCCCATGCCGCGGAGCCGTCCCCGGTGCCATCCTACGTTCCCCGATAAAAATTACGGTGAAAGTGCCACAAATTTTGACAAGTATGGAATATGCGCGATTTAACTTCGTGCCTACGCCGTTTTCATACCTTCGGGCGCGACCCGAGGCACTCCCCGCCACACTAATGTTTCGCGTACTTTCGTGCGGAAAATCTTTGGCGGAAAAAAAAATTAGGTCGCGGAGGATCCGGACGGCGTGATGGAGGTAGAGCGAGGGGGGGGGGTAGAGAACAAGCGGGGGGCATGGACCCACAAGCACGTAGGGCGGTTGAAGTTGGCATTGTGTCGTTGTGCACGTTATAACGCGTGCGCCGAGCCCACACCGGTCCGAGTACTCACAGAGCCAAGAAGGAACCGAAATTGTGAGGATATGACCCCGTTGCGTAGCCCTCCCCGAGGCTACCCTACGTTGTCCGTGACAAAAATAATGCATGTTTTCCACCTAGCTATTTTGACACCATCCCGGAATTCGAGCCACCAAAATCCGTGATACGTGCCTACACCCGTTTTACTCCTCCGAGAGCGTTTTCGGACACTCGCCGACGTGGTCACTTTTTCGCCATTTTGGGCGGGAAAATTTGCGCGTCTAACCAAAGTTCGGTGTGTTATTGCTTGCCATCGCCATGGCGTCTACCCGACTAAAAATACAAAAGGGTGTGATACTGTAAAAATTGGAACTAGCGGGGTTAACCGTCAATTTGCGTTGCCTTATTTCTTGTTAGTAATGGTTATACTTCTAGAAACTATTAATTAAAAGATTGCATTTTTGAAATAATCATTGTATAACATATTGTTCAAACATTCTTAATTTCCTATCTGAGTGATGTAGTCCATCCTTACAATATTTTTTGACATATTGTATCATGCTAGCCCCTCGCGGCATTTCCAAAGACATCAAGTTGGAGCCATAGTCATCGCCTTACCGCCGTGCCTTTTAGGAGCCACCCCAAAAAAAAAAGCATACGTGCCTACACCCTTTTTGCTCGTCCGGGCGCTTTGGGACACTCGCCCTCGCGGTCGCTTTTTCGCCATTTTGGGCGGGAAAATTCCACCGTCATGCCAAAACAGGGTGTGTTATTGCTCACCATCGCCACGGCGTCTCCCCGACAAAAAATACAAAATTCAGGGAGTCAAAAACAAAGAACGTGCGCGGCACCAAATCTCGGGCCGGAAAACAAAATTTCAGCCCGTGAGGGGTGTGACAGGACAGAGCGGCAAGGACATCGATATATGGCAAACATGTGTTGCCCGTGCGTGTAGGCCTTCCGGCAAAAAAGGGCGTGCATGCTATAATGCGTGCGTCGAGCCCGACCCACACGCGGCAGGTGACGGCCCTTCCTCTCCTAATGAGGCTTCCGACGGATCGGGAGCCGCCTGGATCGGAGCTCGCGTCCCCATGCCGCGGAGCCGTCCCCGGTGCCATCCTACGTTCCCCGATAAAAATTACGGTGAAAGTGCCACAAATTTTGACAAGTATGGAATATGCGCGATTTAACTTCGTGCCTACGCCGTTTTCATACCTTCGGGCGCGACCCGAGGCACTCCCCGCCACACTAATGTTTCGCGTACTTTCGTGCCGGAAAATCTTTGGCGGGAAAAAAAATTAGGTCGCGGAGGATCCGGACGAGCGTGATGGAGGTAGAGCGAGGGGGCGGGGAGGGGTAGAGCAAGCGGGGGGCATGGACCCACAAGCACGTAGGGCGGTTGAAGTTGGCATTGTGTCGTTGTGCACGTTATAACGCGTGCGCCGAGCCCACACCGGTCCGAGTACTCACAGAGCCAAGAAGGAACCGAAATTGTGAGGATATGACCCCGTTGCGTAGCCCTCCCCGAGGCTACCCTACGTTGTCCGTGACAAAAATAATGCATGTTTTCCACCTAGCTATTTTGACACCATCCGAATTCGAGCCACCAAAATCCGTGATACGTGCCTACACCGTTTACTCCTCAAGGCGTTTTGGACACTCGCCGACGTGGTCACTTTTTCGCCATTTTGGGCGGGAAAATTTCTTGCGTCTAACCAAAGTTCGGTGTGTTATTGCTTGCCATCGCCATGGCGTCTACCCGACTAAAAATACAAAAGGGTGTGATCTTGTAAAAATTGGAACTAAGCGGGTTAACCGTCAATTTATGCGTTGCCTTATTTCTTGTTAGTAATGGTTATACTTCTAGAAACTATTAATTAAAAGATTGCATTTTGAAATAATCATTGTATAACATATTGTTCAAACATTCTTAATTTCCTATCTCGAGTGATGTAGTCCATCCTTACAATATTTTTGACATATTGTATCATGCTAGCCCTCGCGGCATTTCCAAAGCACATCAAGTTGGAGCCATAGTCATCGCCTTACCGCCGTGCCTTTTAGGAGCCACCCCCAAAAAAAAAGCCATACGTGCCTACACCCTTTTTTGCTCGTCCCGGGGCGCTTTGGGACACTCGCCCTCGCGGTCGCTTTTTCGCCATTTTGGGCGGGAAAATTCCACCGTCATGCCAAAACAGGGTGTGTTATTGCTCACCATCGCCACGGCGTCTCCCCGACAAAAAATACAAAATTCAGGGAGTCAAAAACAAAGAACGTGCGCGGCACCAAATCTCGGGCCGGAAAACAAAATTTCAGCCCGTGTGAGGGGTGTGACAGGACAGAGCGGCAAGGACATCGATATATGGCAAACATGTGTTGCCCGTGCGTGTAGGCCTTCCGGCAAAAAAGGGCGTGCATGCTATAATGCGTGCGTCGAGCCCGACCCACACGCGGCAGGTGACGGCCCTTCCTCTCCTAATGAGGCTTCCGCGGATCGGGAGCCGCTGGATCGAGCTCGCGTCCCCATGCCGCGAGCCGTCCCGTGCCATCCTCGTTCCCGATAAAATTACGGTGAAAGTGCCACAAATTTTGACAAGTATGGAATATGCGCGATTTAACTTCGTGCCTACGCCGTTTTCATACCTTCGGGCGCGACCCGAGGCACTCCCCGCCACACTAATGTTTCGCGTACTTTCGTGCCGGAAAATCTTTGGCGGAAAAAAAATTAGGTCGCGGAGGATCCGGACGAGCGTGATGGAGGTAGAGCGAGGGGGCGGGGAGGGGTAGAGCAAGCGGGGGGCATGGACCCACAAGCACGTAGGGCGGTTGAAGTTGGCATTGTGTCGTTGTGCACGTTATAACGCGTGCGCCGAGCCCACACCGGTCCGAGTACTCACAGAGCCAAGAAGGAACCGAAATTGTGAGGATATGACCCCGTTGCGTAGCCCTCCCCGAGGCTACCCTACGTTGTCCGTGACAAAAATAATGCATGTTTTCCACCTAGCTATTTTTGACACCATCCCGGAATTCGAGCCACCAAAATCCGTGATCGTGCCTACACCCGTTTACTCCTCAAGGCGTTTTGGACACTTTCGCCGACGTGGTCACTTTTTCGCCATTTTGGGCGGAAAATTTCTGCGTCTAACCAAAGTTCGGTGTGTTATTGCTTGCCATCGCCATGGCGTCTACCCGACTAAAAATACAAAAGGGTGTGATCTTGTAAAAATTGGAACTAAGCGGGTTAACCGTCAATTTGCGTTGCCTTATTTCTTGTTAGTAATGGTTATACTTCTAGAAACTATTAATTAAAAGATTGCATTTTGAAATAATCATTGTATAACATATTGTTCAAACATTCTTAATTTCCTATCGAGTGATGTAGTCCATCCTTACAATATTTTTGACATATTGTATCATGCTAGCCCTCGCGGCATTTCCAAAGACATCAAGTTGGAGCCATAGTCATCGCCTTACCGCCGTGCCTTTTAGGAGCCACCCCCAAAAAAAAAAAGCCATACGTGCCTACACCCTTTTTTGCTCGTCCCGGGGCGCTTTGGGACACTCGCCCTCGCGGTCGCTTTTTCGCCATTTTGGGCGGGAAAATTCCACCGTCATGCCAAAACAGGGTGTGTTATTGCTCACCATCGCCACGGCGTCTCCCCGACAAAAAATACAAAATTCAGGGAGTCAAAAACAAAGAACGTGCGCGGCACCAAATCTCGGGCCGGAAAACAAAATTTCAGCCCGTGTGAGGGGTGTGACAGGACAGAGCGGCAAGGACATCGATATATGGCAAACATGTGTTGCCCGTGCGTGTAGGCCTTCCGGCAAAAAAGGGCGTGCATGCTATAATGCGTGCGTCGAGCCCGACCCACACGCGGCAGGTGACGGCCCTTCCTCTCCTAATGAGGCTTCCGACGGATCGGGAGCCGCCTGGATCGGAGCTCGCGTCCCCATGCCGCGGAGCCGTCCCCGGTGCCATCCTACGTTCCCCGATAAAAATTACGGTGAAAGTGCCACAAATTTTGACAAGTATGGAATATGCGCGATTTAACCTCGTGCCTCGCCGTTTATACCTTGAGCGCGACCCGAGGCACTCCCCGCCACACTAATGTTTCGCGTACTTTCGTGCCGGAAAATCTTTGGCGGAAAAAAAAAATTAGGTCGCGGAGGATCCGGACGGCGTGATGGAGGTAGAGCGAGGCGGGGAGGGTAGAAACAAGCGGGGGGCATGGACCCACAAGCACGTAGGGCGGTTGAAGTTGGCATTGTGTCGTTGTGCACGTTATAACGCGTGCGCCGAGCCCACACCGGTCCGAGTACTCACAGAGCCAAGAAGGAACCGAAATTGTGAGGATATGACCCCGTTGCGTAGCCCTCCCCGAGGCTACCCTACGTTGTCCGTGACAAAAATAATGCATGTTTTCCACCTAGCTATTTTTGACACCATCCCGGAATTCGGAGCCACCAAAATCCGTGATACGTGCCTACACCCGTTTTACTCCTCCGAGAGCGTTTTCGGACACTCGCCGACGTGGTCACTTTTTCGCCATTTTGGGCGGGAAAATTTGCGCGTCTAACCAAAGTTCGGTGTGTTATTGCTTGCCATCGCCATGGCGTCTACCCGACTAAAAATACAAAAGGGTGTGATACTGTAAAAATTGGAACTAGCGGGGTTAACCGTCAATTTGCGTTGCCTTATTTCTTGTTAGTAATGGTTATACTTCTAGAAACTATTAATTAAAAGATTGCATTTTTGAAATAATCATTGTATAACATATTGTTCAAACATTCTTAATTTCCTATCTGAGTGATGTAGTCCATCCTTACAATATTTTTGACATATTGTATCATGCTAGCCCTCGCGGCATTTCCAAAGACATCAAGTTGGAGCCATAGTCATCGCCTTACCGCCGTGCCTTTTAGGAGCCACCCCCAAAAAAAAAGCCATACGTGCCTACACCCTTTTTTGCTCGTCCCGGGGCGCTTTGGGACACTCGCCCTCGCGGTCGCTTTTTCGCCATTTTGGGCGGGAAAATTCCACCGTCATGCCAAAACAGGGTGTGTTATTGCTCACCATCGCCACGGCGTCTCCCCGACAAAAAATACAAAATTCAGGGAGTCAAAAACAAAGAACGTGCGCGGCACCAAATCTCGGGCCGGAAAACAAAATTTCAGCCCGTGTGAGGGTGTGACAGACGAGCGGCAAGGACATCGATATATGGCAAACATGTGTTGCCGTGCGTGTAGGCCTTCCGGCAAAAAAGGGCGTGCATGCTATAATGCGTGCGTCGAGCCCGACCCACACGCGGCAGGTGACGGCCCTTCCTCTCCTAATGAGGCTTCCGACGGATCGGGAGCCGCCTGGATCGGAGCTCGCGTCCCCATGCCGCGGAGCCGTCCCCGGTGCCATCCTACGTTCCCCGATAAAAATTACGGTGAAAGTGCCACAAATTTTGACAAGTATGGAATATGCGCGATTTAACTTCGTGCCTACGCCGTTTTCATACCTTCGGGCGCGACCCGAGGCACTCCCCGCCACACTAATGTTTCGCGTACTTTCGTGCCGGAAAATCTTTGGCGGAAAAAAAAATAGGTCGCGGAGGATCCGGACGGCGTGATGGAGGTAGAGCGAGGGGGGGAGGGTAGAGCAAGCGGGGGGCATGGACCCACAAGCACGTGGGCGGTTGAAGTTGGCATTGTGTCGTTGTGCGCGTTATAACGCGTCTTGAGCCCACACCGGTCCGAGTACTCACAGAGCCAAGAAGGAACCGAATTGTGAGGATATGACCCGTTCGTAGCCCTCCCGAGGCTACCCTCGTTGTCCGTGACAAAAATAATGCATGTTTTCCACCTAGCTATTTTGACACCATCCGAATTCGAGCCACCAAAATCCGTGATACGTGCCTACACCGTTTACTCCTCAAGGCGTTTTGGACACTCGCGACGTGGTCACTTTTTTCGCCATTTTGGGCGGGAAAATTTCTTGCGTCTAACCAAAGTTCGGTGTGTTATTGCTTGCCATCGCCATGGCGTCTACCCGACTAAAAATACAAAAGGGTGTGATCTTGTAAAAATTGGAACTAAGCGGGTTAACCGTCAATTTGCGTTGCCTTATTTCTTGTTAGTAATGGTTATACTTCTAGAAACTATTAATTAAAAGATTGCATTTTGAAATAATCATTGTATAACATATTGTTCAAACATTCTTAATTTCCTATCTGAGTGATGTAGTCCATCCTTACAATATTTTTGACATATTGTATCATGCTAGCCCTCGCGGCATTTCCAAAGACATCAAGTTGGAGCCATAGTCATCGCCTTACCGCCGTGCCTTTTAGGAGCCACCCCCAAAAAAAAAAGCCATACGTGCCTACACCCTTTTTTGCTCGTCCCGGGGCGCTTTGGGACACTCGCCCTCGCGGTCGCTTTTTCGCCATTTTGGGCGGGAAAATTCCACCGTCATGCCAAAACAGGGTGTGTTATTGCTCACCATCGCCACGGCGTCTCCCCGACAAAAATACAAAATTCAGGGAGTCAAAAACAAAGAACGTGCGCGGCACCAAATCTCGGGCCGGAAAACAAAATTTCAGCCCGTGAGGGGTGTGACAGGACAGAGCGGCAAGGACATCGATATATGGCAAACATGTGTTGCCCGTGCGTGTAGGCCTTCCGGCAAAAAAGGGCGTGCATGCTATAATGCGTGCGTCGAGCCCGACCCACACGCGGCAGGTGACGGCCCTTCCTCTCCTAATGAGGCTTCCGACGGATCGGGAGCCGCCTGGATCGGAGCTCGCGTCCCCATGCCGCGGAGCCGTCCCCGGTGCCATCCTACGTTCCCCGATAAAAATTACGGTGAAAGTGCCACAAATTTTGACAAGTATGGAATATGCGCGATTTAACCCGTGCCTCGCGTTTCATACCTTGAGCGCGACCGAGGCACTCCCGCCACACTAATGTTTCGCGTACTTCGTGCGGAAAATCTTTGGCGGGAAAAAAAAAAAGGTCGCGGAGGATCCGGACGGCGTGATGGAGGTAGAGCGAGGGGGGGAGGGTAGAGCAAGCGGGGGGCATGGACCCACAAGCACGTGGGGCGGTTGAAGTTGGCATTGTGTCGTTGTGCGTTATAACGCGTCGCGCCGAGCCCACACCGTCCGAGTACTCACAGAGCCAAGAAGGAACCGAATTGTGAGGATATGACCCGTTCGTAGCCCTCCCCGAGGCTACCCTCGTTGTCGTGACAAAAATAATGCATGTTTTCCACCTAGCTATTTTTGACACCATCCGAATTCGAGCCACCAAAATCCGTGATACGTGCCTACACCGTTTACTCCTCAAGGAGTTTTGGACACTCGCCGACGTGGTCACTTTTTTCGCCATTTTGGGCGGGAAAATTTCTGGCGTCTAACCAAAGTTCGGTGTGTTATTGCTTGCCATCGCCATGGCGTCTACCCGACTAAAAATACAAAAGGGTGTGATCTTGTAAAAATTGGAACTAAGCGGGTTAACCGTCAATTTGCGTTGCCTTATTTCTTGTTAGTAATGGTTATACTTCTAGAAACTATTAATTAAAAGATTGCATTTTGAAATAATCATTGTATAACATATTGTTCAAACATTCTTAATTTCCTATCTGAGTGATGTAGTCCATCCTTACAATATTTTTGACATATTGTATCATGCTAGCCCTCGCGGCATTTCCAAAGACATCAAGTTGGAGCCATAGTCATCGCCTTACCGCCGTGCCTTTTAGGAGCCACCCCAAAAAAAAAAAGCCATACGTGCCTACACCTTTTTTGCTCGTCCCGGCGCTTTGGGACACTCGCCCTCATGATCGCTTTTACGCCATTTTGGGCGGAAAATTCCACCGTCATGCCAAAACAGGGTGTGTTATTGCTCACCATCGCCACAGCGTCTCCCGACAAAAATACAAAATTCAGAGTCAAAACAAAGAACGTCGCGGCACCAAATCTCGGGCGGAAAACAAAATTTCAGCCCGTGTGAGGGTGTGACAGACGAGCGGCAAGGACATCGATATATGGCAAACATGTGTTGCCGTGCGTGTAGGCCTTCCGCAAAAAGGGCGTGCATGCTATAATCGTCGTCGAGCCCGACCCACCTGCCGGTGTGACGGCCCTTCCTCTCCTAATGAGGCTTCCGACGGATCGGGAGCCGCTGGATCGAGCTCGCGTCCCCATGCCGCGAGCCGTCCCGGTGCCATCCTCGTTCCCGATAAAATTACGGTGAA
The DNA here is from genome assembly GCA_021437245.1 of Aegilops speltoides. Lineage (NCBI taxonomy): Eukaryota > Viridiplantae > Streptophyta > Magnoliopsida > Poales > Poaceae > Aegilops > Aegilops speltoides. The sequence goes on along the minus strand of JAHHZJ010003107.1, from coordinate 76,736 downwards.
AGTGCCACAAATTTTGACAAGTATGGAATATCGCGATTTAACCCGTGCCTCGCCGTTTTCATACCTTGGGCGCGACCGAGGCACTCCCATACACTAATGTTTAGCGTACTTCGTGCGGAAAATCTTTGGCGGGAAAAAAAATTAGGTCGCGGAGGATCCGGACGGCGTGATGGAGGTAGAGCGAGGGGGGAGGTAGAGCAAGCGGGGGGCATGGACCCACAAGCACGTGAGGGCGGTTGAAGTTGGCATTGTGTCGTTGTGCGTTATAACGCGTCGCCGAGCCCACACCGGTCCGAGTACTCACAGAGCCAAGAAGGAACCGAAATTGTGAGGATATGACCCCGTTGCGTAGCCCTCCCCGAGGCTACCCTACGTTGTCCGTGACAAAAATAATGCATGTTTTCCACCTAGCTATTTTTGACACCATCCCGGAATTCGGAGCCACCAAAATCCGTGATACGTGCCTACACCCGTTTTACTCCTCCGAGAGCGTTTTCGGACACTCGCCGACGTGGTCACTTTTTCGCCATTTTGGGCGGGAAAATTTGCGTCTAACCAAAGTTCGGTGTGTTATTGCTTGCCATCGCCATGGCGTCTACCCGACTAAAAATACAAAAGGGTGTGATACTGTAAAAATTGGAACTAGCGGGGTTAACCGTCAATTTGCGTTGCCTTATTTCTTGTTAGTAATGGTTATACTTCTAGAAACTATTAATTAAAAGATTGCATTTTTGAAATAATCATTGTATAACATATTGTTCAAACATTCTTAATTTCCTATCTGAGTGATGTAGTCCATCCTTACAATATTTTTTGACATATTGTATCATGCTAGCCCCTCGCGGCATTTCCAGCACATCAAGTTGGAGCCATAGTCATCGCCTTACCGCCGTGCCTTTTAGGAGCCACCCCCAAAAAAAAAAGCCATACGTGCCTACACCCTTTTTTGCTCGTCCCGGGGCGCTTTGGGACACTCGCCCTCGCGGTCGCTTTTTCGCCATTTTGGGCGGGAAAATTCCACCGTCATGCCAAAACAGGGTGTGTTATTGCTCACCATCGCCACGGCGTCTCCCCGACAAAAAATACAAAATTCAGGGAGTCAAAAACAAAGAACGTGCGCGGCACCAAATCTCGGGCCGGAAAACAAAATTTCAGCCCGTGAGGGGTGTGACAGACACGAGCGGCAAGGACATCGATATATGGCAAACATGTGTTGCCCGTGCGTGTAGGCCTTCCGCAAAAAAGGCGTGCATGCTATAATCGTCGTCGAGCCCGACCCACACGCGCCAGGTGACGGCCCTTCCTCTCCTAATGAGGCTTCCGACGGATCGGGAGCCGCCTGGATCGGAGCTCGCGTCCCCATGCCGCGGAGCCGTCCCCGGTGCCATCCTACGTTCCCCGATAAAAATTACGGTGAAAGTGCCACAAATTTTGACAAGTATGGAATATGCGCGATTTAACCGTTACCTCGCCGTTTCATACCTTCGGGCGCGACCCGAGGCACTCCCCGCCACACTAATGTTTCGCGTACTTTCGTGCCGGAAAATCTTTGGCGGGAAAAAAAATTAGGTCGCGGAGGATCCGGACGAGCGTGATGGAGGTAGAGCGAGGGGGCGGGGAGGGGTAGAGCAAGCGGGGGGCATGGACCCACAAGCACGTAGGGCGGTTGAAGTTGGCATTGTGTCGTTGTGCACGTTATAACGCGTGCGCCGAGCCCACACCGGTCCGAGTACTCACAGAGCCAAGAAGGAACCGAAATTGTGAGGATATGACCCCGTTGCGTAGCCCTCCCCGAGGCTACCCTACGTTGTCCGTGACAAAAATAATGCATGTTTTCCACCTAGCTATTTTTGACACCATCCCGGAATTCGGAGCCACCAAAATCCGTGATACGTGCCTACACCCTTTACTCCTCAAGGCGTTTTGGACACTCGCCGACGTGGTCACTTTTTCGCCATTTTGGGCGGGAAAATTTGCGCGTCTAACCAAAGTTCGGTGTGTTATTGCTTGCCATCGCCATGGCGTCTACCCGACTAAAAATACAAAAGGGTGTGATACTGTAAAATTGGAACTAAGCGGGTTAACCGTCAATTTATGTTGCCTTATTTCTTGTTAGTAATGGTTATACTTCTAGAAACTATTAATTAAAAGATTGCATTTTGAAATAATCATTGTATAACATATTGTTCAAACATTCTTAATTTCCTATCTGAGTGATGTAGTCCATCCTTACAATATTTTTGACATATTGTATCATGCTAGCCCTCGCGGCATTTCCAAAGACATCAAGTTGGAGCCATAGTCATCGCCTTACCGCCGTGCCTTTTAGGAGCCACCCCAAAAAAAAAAAGCCATACGTGCCTACACCTTTTTTGCTCGTCCCGGCGCTTTGGGACACTCGCCCTCATGATCGCTTTTTACGCCATTTTGGGCGGAAAATTCCACCGTCATGCCAAAACAGGGTGTGTTATTGCTCACCATCGCCACGGCGTCTCCCGACAAAAATACAAAATTCGAGGAGTCAAAACAAAAACGTCTGCGCGCCAAATCTCGGGCGGAAAACAAAATTTCAGCCCGTGTGAGGGTGTGACAGACGAGCGGCAAGGACATCGATATATGGCAAACATGTGTTGCCGTGCGTGTAGGCCTTCCGCCAAAAAAGGGCGTGCATGCTATAATGCGTGCGTCGAGCCCGACCCACACGCGGCAGGTGACGGCCCTTCCTCTCCTAATGAGGCTTCCGACGGATCGGGAGCCGCCTGGATCGGAGCTCGCGTCCCCATGCCGCGGAGCCGTCCCCGGTGCCATCCTACGTTCCCCGATAAAAATTACGGTGAAAGTGCCACAAATTTTGACAAGTATGGAATATGCGCGATTTAACTTCGTGCCTACGCCGTTTTCATACCTTCGGGCGCGACCCGAGGCACTCCCCTCCACACTAATGTTTCGCGTACTTTCGTGCCGGAAAATCTTTGGCGGGAAAAAAAATTAGGTCGCGGAGGATCCGGACGAGCGTGATGGAGGTAGAGCGAGGGGGCGGGGAGGGGTAGAGCAAGCGGGGGGCATGGACCCACAAGCACGTAGGGCGGTTGAAGTTGGCATTGTGTCGTTGTGCGTTATAACGCTGCGGCGCCGAGCCCACACCGGTCCGAGTACTCACAGAGCCAAGAAGGAACCGAAATTGTGAGGATATGACCCCGTTGCGTAGCCCTCCCCGAGGCTACCCTACGTTGTCCGTGACAAAAATAATGCATGTTTTCCACCTAGCTATTTTTGACACCATCCGGAATCGAGCCACCAAAATCCGTGATCGTGCCTACACCCGTTTACTCCTCAGGAGCGTTTTGGACACTTTCGACGCGTGGTCACTTTTTCGCCATTTTGGGCGGAAAATTTCTTGCGTCTAACCAAAGTTCGGTGTGTTATTGCTTGCCATCGCCATGGCGTCTACCCGACTAAAAATACAAAAGGGTGTGATCTTGTAAAATTGGAACTAAGCGGGTTAACTGTCAATTTGCGTTGCCTTATTTCTTGTTAGTAATGGTTATACTTCTAGAAACTATTAATTAAAAGATTGCATTTTTGAAATAATCATTGTATAACATATTGTTCAAACATTCTTAATTTCCTATCTGAGTGATGTAGTCCATCCTTACAATATTTTTTGACATATTGTATCATGCTAGCCCCTCGCGGCATTTCCAGCACATCAAGTTGGAGCCATAGTCATCGCCTTACCGCCGTGCCTTTTAGGAGCCACCCCCAAAAAAAAAAGCCATACGTGCCTACACCCTTTTTTGCTCGTCCCGGGGCGCTTTGGGACACTCGCCCTCGCGGTCGCTTTTTCGCCATTTTGGGCGGGAAAATTCCACCGTCATGCCAAAACAGGGTGTGTTATTGCTCACCATCGCCACGGCGTCTCCCCGACAAAAATACAAAATTGAGGAGTCAAAACAAAAACGTCTGCGGCGCCAAATCTCGGGCGGAAAACAAAATTTCAGCCCGTGTGAGGGTGTGACAGACAGAGCGGCAAGGACATCGATATATGGCAAACATGTGTTGCCCGTGCGTGTAGGCCTTCCGGCAAAAAAGGGCGTGCATGCTATAATGCGTGCGTCGAGCCCGACCCACACGCGGCAGGTGACGGCCCTTCCTCTCCTAATGAGGCTTCCGACGGATCGGGAGCCGCCTGGATCGGAGCTCGCGTCCCCATGCCGCGGAGCCGTCCCCGGTGCCATCCTACGTTCCCCGATAAAAATTACGGTGAAAGTGCCACAAATTTTGACAAGTATGGAATATGCGCGATTTAACTTCGTGCCTACGCCGTTTTCATACCTTCGGGCGCGACCCGAGGCACTCCCATACACTAATGTTTAGCGTACTTCGTGCGGAAAATCTTTGGCGGGAAAAAAAATTAGGTCGCGGAGGATCCGGACGAGCGTGATGGAGGTAGAGCGAGGGGGCGGGGAGGGGTAGAGCAAGCGGGGGGCATGGACCCACAAGCACGTAGGGCGGTTGAAGTTGGCATTGTGTCGTTGTGCGTTATAACGCTGCGTCGCCGAGCCCACACCGGTCCGAGTACTCACGAGCCAAGAAGGAACCGAAATTGTGAGGATATGACCCGTTCGTAGCCTCTCCCGAGGCTACCCTACGTTGTCCGTGACAAAAATAATGCATGTTTTCCACCTAGCTATTTTTGACACCATCCCGGAATTCGGAGCCACCAAAATCCGTGATACGTGCCTACACCCGTTTTACTCCTCCGAGAGCGTTTTCGGACACTCGCCGACGTGGTCACTTTTTCGCCATTTTGGGCGGGAAAATTTGCGCGTCTAACCAAAGTTCGGTGTGTTATTGCTTGCCATCGCCATGGCGTCTACCCGACTAAAAATACAAAAGGGTGTGATACTGTAAAAATTGGAACTAGCGGGGTTAACCGTCAATTTGCGTTGCCTTATTTCTTGTTAGTAATGGTTATACTTCTAGAAACTATTAATTAAAAGATTGCATTTTGAAATAATCATTGTATAACATATTGTTCAAACATTCTTAATTTCCTATCGAGTGATGTAGTCCATCCTTACAATATTTTTGACATATTGTATCATGCTAGCCCTCGCATGCATTTCCAAACATCAAGTTGGAGCCATAGTCATCGCCTTACCGCCGTGCCTTTTAGGAGCCACCCCAAAAAAAAAAGCCATACGTGCCTACACCCTTTTTGCTCGTCCCGGCGCTTTGGGACACTCGCCCTCATGATCGCTTTTTCGCCATTTTGGGCGGAAAATTCCACCATGCCAAAGCAGGTGTGTTATTGCTCACCATCGCCACACAGCGTCTCCCGACAAAAATACAAAATTGAGGAGTCAAAACAAAGAACGTCTGTGGCGCCAAATCTCGGGCGGAAAACAAAATTTCAAATTTGTGAGGGGGTGTGACAGACGAGCGGCAAGGACATCGATATATGGCAAACATGTGTTGCCGTGCGTGTAGGCCTTCCGGCAAAAAAGGGCGTGCATGCTATAATCGTCGTCGAGCCCGACCCACACGCTGGCGGTGGCGGCCCTTCCTCTCCTAATGAGGCTTCCGACGGATCGGGAGCCGCTGGATCGAGCTCGCGTCCCCATGCCGCGAGCCGTCCCTGTGCCATCCTCGTTACGATAAAATTACGGTGAAAGTGCCACAAATTTTGACAAGTATGGAATATCGCGATTTAACCCGTTTCCTCGCCGTTTCATACCTTGAGCGCGACGAGGCACTCCCATACACTAATGTTTCGCGTACTTCGTGCGGGAAAATCTTTGGCGGGAAAAAAAAAATAGGTCGCGGAGGATCCGGACGAGCGTGATGGAGGTAGAGCGAGGGGGCGGGGAGGGGTAGAGCAAGCGGGGGGCATGGACCCACAAGCACGTAGGGCGGTTGAAGTTGGCATTGTGTCGTTGTGCACGTTATAACGCGTGCGCCGAGCCCACACCGGTCCGAGTACTCACAGAGCCAAGAAGGAACCGAAATTGTGAGGATATGACCCCGTTGCGTAGCCCTCCCCGAGGCTACCCTACGTTGTCCGTGACAAAAATAATGCATGTTTTCCACCTAGCTATTTTTGACACCATCCCGGAATTCGTGAGTCAAGTTGAAATTGAATCCATTGAGCTGCGCGGTCCAAAACAAAAACTATCTTGTGTCGTCTTCTACTCGTTCCTTCCGGAAATACTTGTCGCTCAAATGGAGGTAGTACATTTGTATCAATGAACCTTGTTTACTAGTGTATGAATCCGGGCAAAAGGTTCCCTCCAGTTTCAGAAATCATCACACCCCTCCGTTCCAAAATAGATGACCAAACTTTATACTAACTTTAATACTCCCTTTGTAAATTAATATAAGAGCGTTTAGATTACTAAAAATTATGTCGAGTATTAGAGAAACATGAACAGAACTAAAAATTTTGGGGGAAAGACCCCTACTGGACTAACTACCCAAATAATCAACCTCTTTAGCTCCAGTCATTATGCTCAACCTGACCAATTTATTTTCAACCTGATCATGAAAAAAAAGTTCAGTCAGGATTAAATCAGCTAACACAACAGTGCCTCTTTTGCCACAGTGACACCAAACTTTTCATCCTCGTGAATCACTACAAACAGGACTTCAATTTCATTGTGGCTGCCCAGAAATAGGGAGTCTAAACTTTTCAAACAAGTCTCAGGTTTTCAATATGTGATGATCCTATATCAGAATATAGAGCAAATTGATGGTGCTGTTTATGAGCAACAGGTCTGACAGCGCGAGACGTACTGAATAACAGAAAGAGGATTCTCACGGTTGGTACTGCAGCTCTCTCACACACTCGTCAGAGCAGAGAGGGTTTCATTGAGGAGCATGGCAAATTTTACGAAATTCAAACATGACTAGTCCATAAGCCAATTAATCATGAGAAAATTACACAGTCAGGATTGAAGGGTCAAGTGAACATTTCATCCTTGTGAATCACTAGAAACAAGTCTTAAATTTCAAACTGTTGTCCAGAAATACGGAATCTCAGCTCTCAAACAAGTCTGAAATTCCAACAAATAATGCTATATCAAAATAGGAAGGCAATTAACTCATGATGGTGTTGTTCATGAGCAAAAACTAGACAGTGGGAGAGTACTGAATTAGAGACAAATGATTCTCAACACAGGTACTGTAGCTTTCTCCAACACTCACCCAACAGCGGAGAGAGATTATTCAGGAACAAGGCAAAATTCAGGAAACGGAAATACATGACTAGTCTCATTCAGGGACTGAATAAATTGTGACCTTGCACTTGCCAAACTTGGACAGAAATGAGAGATGAAATGTGGTGGAAACTAACCGCGGCCAAGGAGCGGAGGGGGTCAGAGTGGCGCTTGCCCTTGCGCTCAAACTCATGGGCATAATGGCGGCGGACGTGTAGAGAGTAATCTGTACTGGATTAGCATGAACAGCTACAATCTGCAGAAAGTAAGCAAACTGAACGTTATGTCCAGGACTGAATAGAGCATGTATGCTATAAATAACAAGACAAAAAGGTGTCAAGGGGGTGTGTGGGGTACCTTAACACCCTCGGCAATCATTTACCAATGATTACATAAGTGGTAGTCCAATCACCAACCTTATCCATAAGCCATTCCTGAGAAATGTTCAGAGTCAGGATCAAATGGTGAGAAAATGATGTTAAATCTGTTGACACAACAATACAAATTTTGACACCGTGACACCAAACATTTCATCCTTGTGAATCACTACAGACAAGTCTTAAATTTCAATGTAGCTGCCCCGTAATAGAGTCTCAATCCTCAAACAAATCTAAGATTTCAATATGTGATCATGTATCATAATATTAAACCAATCACGCAGATTAAGTTGCTATGGTGTTGTTTATGAGCAACAAGCCGACACCAGGAGACATATACTGAATAATAGAGTGCGCTATTCGCACGGTTGATACAGCAGCTCTCTCGGACACTCGTCACAGCAGAGAGTTTCATTGAGGAGCATGGCAAAATTCAAGAAATTGAATAGATGATCTCATTGAGGGACAAAAGGTCATGATCTTGAAGATGAGGTCCATAAACCAATTAATCATGACAAAAGTACACAGTCAGGATTGAAGGGTGAAGAAATTTAGCTTCTCCCACAACAGTACCTCTTTTGCCACAATTTTGACACAGAACATTTCATGCTTGTGAATCACTAGAATCAAGTCTCAAATTTCATATAGTTGTCCCGAAATAGGGAGTCTCAACTCTCAAACAAGTCTGAAGTTCCAACATATATTCCTATATGGAAATAGGAAGGCAATTAACTCATGAAGGTAATGTTCATGAGCAAATACTAGACACCAGTAGGCAATTAACTCATGAAGGTAATGTTCATGAGCAAATACTAGACACCAGGAGAGTACTGAAGATGAGAAAAATGATTCTCAACGCAGGTACTGTAGCTATCCCCGACGCTCATTCAAAATGGATAGAGATTCATTCAGGAACAAGGCAAATTCAGGAAACGAAAATGCATGGCTAGTCTCATTCAAAATTGTGATCTTGCACTTGCCAACTTGGGCAGAAACAAGAGATGAAATGTGGTAAAACTGACCTCGGCCAAGGAGCGGAGGGGGTCAGAGTGGCGCGCTTAAACTCGTGGACATGGCAGCGGATGTGCAGAGTAATCTGTACTGGATTAGCATGAACAGCTACAGTCTGCAGAGAGTAAGCAAACCGAACATCATGTCCAAGACTGAATAGAGCATCATCTATGCTATATATAACAAGACAAAAGGGTGTCAAGGGGTGTATTGGGGGTACCTTATAACACCCTCGGCAATCATCCCGTGAACAAGGATGACACAAGTGGTAGTCCAATCACCAACCTGATCCATAAGCCATTCGTAAGAAATGATCATAGTCAAGAATAAATGGTGAAGAAATGATGCTAAATCTGCTGACACAACAGTACCCTTTTTGCCACTGTGACACCAAACATTTCATCCTTGTGAATCACTACAAACAAGTCTGGGAGCCTCATCTGTCAAACAAGTTGTGTCGGATTTCAAATACATAATAAACCTATAGGAAGCCAATTGGGCAGATTAACCCACGATGTTGTTGTTCATGAGGAAAAAGTAGACAGCAGGAGACCTCTGACTCTTATCGCCATCTTGGAGAAAAGAAAACGATTGTCGCGGTGGTGCAAAGAAATGTCTCGGCACTCAAATCACAGCAGAGAGGATTCCATTGAGGAGGAATGCTTAATTGACGAGATGGAAACAAATGACTAGCTAGTCTCATTCAGGGACTCAAAATTGTGAAGGCCGTGAGAAGAGCAAGCAAGCAAGCACGCACATGAGGCCTACAAGATGGATAAATTTTGGGGTTGACAAGGAACCCAGACATGCATCAATGAATCGATCATTCAGAAAAGAAGAAGACAGAAAGAGAAACAAAGCGGGAGATTGATTGCGGTGTTCTCAAGCAGCGAGATCTGCGAGGCGCCTGAGACCAACAAAGAAGCGCAGAGGCGTGAGGAGGTATGGATCTGCTCACCCAGCGCAACAAGCAAACAGGCGAGGCGGCACCCTACTCCTGCTCTCCCGGTGCGCGAGCATGGATGTCTTGGGCGTCCACCTCGAGCACGGCCGCCGTCTTGGGCGTTCCTCGTCGGCGTCGATGGAACAAATCATGCTGGAGGAGAGGAAGCATATGATTGATGTATGGAATGCAACAAATAAACAACCCTCTGCTCAAGTATATATGTAAACACGAATTATTCTCTGCTCAAGCAAGCAGCATCAAACAACATCGCATTGCACGCACGCACACGCACGCACATTGAGACTGAACCAAATCAAATTGCACGATATATAGCAGCAATCAACATCGCCAAGATGAAATCAGATGAGATGTGCAGTAAAGGGCGGGGGGTTAGAGTAGAGTAGAAGGATGGGGTGGAGCTCACCACGTCCATCCGTCCGTCCGTCCTCCTGCAGCAGCAGCAGCAGCAGCCGCCGGCGCCATGAGAGCAACCTGCAGCAGATGAGAGCAACCTGCACCCAAAGCAAACACACGAGGAATCAGAGGGAGGCAGGGGAGATGAAGACAGAGAGAAGACAAGGGAGGGATTCCTCATGGCCACCCACCCATCCCACCATGGTCGGAGATCCATGGCCGGTCGTCGTGGAGGTTGGAGATGGAAGGCGTCGTGGAGGTCGAGGGGGAACCGGCGTTCCTCGTCGGCGTCGATGGCCGCCGCAGCAGGACGCTCCGGCCCCCACCGAGAGGAGGTGGGTGCGGGTGCGGGTGCGGGTGCGGATCCGCCGCCGTCGTCGTCGTCGCCCCGTCCCCATCCGTCCGTCCGTCCATCTGAGGAGTGAGGGAGGTAGCCGGTGTTGATGGGGTCTCGCCGGTGGAGGTGGGGTTGGGGTTGGGGTTGGGGGTCGGCGGCGGCTGGATTATGAGAGGAATCGGGAGGGAGGGGAGAGAGGAATCGCGGGGGAGCTCGAGTGGATCTACGGCCAGCGGCGGGATTGGAGAGGAAACGGGGTGGATCTCCGGCCAGCGGCGGGATTGGAGAGGAAACGGGGGTGGATCTCCGGCCAGGGAGGGGAGGCGGTGGTTGCGGTCGCCGGCGGCGGAGGTGGATCCAAATCCAAATCGTGGAGGAGGAGGAGAAGCCTCGTCGGTTGGTTGGTTGGTTGTGCAGGCGATGGATTTTTTGACTGGTTGAAAATATCTACTCTCACTTTCATAGGCCGCGCGCGCCGAGGCATCCAAATTTTCAAGTTGAGCGGGCGCGCCCGCCGGTCCTAGTATTTCGCTGGTCTAGACGGATCTTGACCGCCCATTTGTTTCCTTGCTCTCTTAGATCCGACGGCCCACGTGGCACATCACGCGGATCGTACTCCCCTTTTCTTGTACAGATAGTTGTCTTTCTAGCCATCTCAAATGAACTACAACATACAGATGTATGTAGACATGTTTTAGAGTGTAGATTCACTCATTTTGCTCTGTATGTAGTCACTTGTTGAAATCTCTAGAAAGACAAGTATTTAGGAACGGAGGGAGTAAAATTCAACAATCGACTAGATTTGCCATATAGGGTCATGGTCCTTGAATGGCAAATCGAGGTACCCTTTTTTGTGTGTGTGTACCCGACCCAACGGAATGGACTAGATATTGTTATCGACAAGTCAGGTATCATCGCACACATGGTTTTTTTTTTCGACCGACGTAGAGACAAAACACTCACCATGCGGCCATGCATCCGGCTTCACCACGTGGAATACGGAGGTATATTCTTCCCTACAATGCCCGGTTGCGCCGCTCGTCGGAGGGGCCTCTGCTCCCGTGAAGGTGAAGGTGGAGCCTAGGCTAGGGTCCGCAGCGAGCCGAACCGAGAAGCTCGCCGGCCTCCCATGTTCTAATTACTATTTATTTATTTTTTCCTTGTTGGTGGCGTCGGACACGCTGGTTGCCGACTCGTCGATCTCCGTGTAGCCGGCTTATCTCTCCGCCGACACTCTTGTGGGGCAGGCGAACCTCTGGGAGAAAGCTTATGGGTTTTAAGGACACGTGGGTCCGAATGACAGTCGGACAAGCGATACCCACCCAACATGGTGTCCGCAAAAGCTCTCACGGGTTAGTCCCCACCCGTTAGTGCCGGTTACAGAACCGGGACAAAAGGTCGTTTTTCGACTCCTACTAGTGACTTAGTGTCTGCAAAAGCTCTCACGGGTTACCTTTTAGTGCCGGTTACAGAACCGGGACTAAAGGTCGTTTTTCTACTAGTGACTTAGTGTCCCTCACGGCAAAGATGGTTTTTTTTTAAAAGACCGGACGGGGCGTTTAGGGACGGAAAAACAGGGGTCCAGGTTTTTCCAAGATTGATTTTTTTTTTTTTGATTTCCGAGATTTTCCAAGATTGATTGAGCGAGGGTTAGTGGTAGGCTAGTGCACGTAGGAATATAGGACAAAAAGGAAGAAAACGGAAAGGAAAAACGAAATGGATCATCAGTCTGTATTAGAAAAGAAAAAAACGAAATGGATAGTTTTCGTTTCCGCGGAAAAAAAAAAGTGTTCACAGGGGGGGCGTTTCCGTGCACGTAGTATTGTATATGTATACGGTCGCGCGTTCACACGGGCAACGACCAAAACTGCACTTGCGTTGACTTGCCATAATCCATTAGTTGACTTGTAGCTCTTGCCACGACCAAAACGATGTGGGTGATGAACTCACCACCGTTAGCTCTTACCAGAGGATGGTTGTAACTTGTAAGATAATTGCAGGGAGAAGGTCGTAATTTGCATGGTTGCGCTTCTTCTCACCGTATGCCTCCTCCTCGCCACCAATGCACGATGTAAGATCCACATTTTCAACGATTGCTTGTGTTGCTTCTTTCTTAATCATGGATCAATCGCCTGGTTTCAATCTTATTTAATCATCTGTTTTCGTTCGGCGGATCATCGGCGGCGGAGGCGACGGAAGATTAGTTTGCCCAATGGGTCAGGCGCCTACAAGAAAGACTCGTCATTCGCAAACTCGACATACTGCAGATGCTACTGCTTTGCTTGGCGGTGATGAATATTGCTCTGTGACGATGAAGATATGCAAGAAGGAGTGCCCTTGGCTCCGCACCCAAGCAGCCTCTCCTTGAAGGCTTCAACTACAGCTACCTCTTCCTTCTCGCCCATCAGATCTATAGAATCTTAATTTTTTAGAAAAATTGTACAATGCACGGTCGGTCGATGCGTGTGAAAGAAAAGTTTTGAAATAAAAAAGTATCATCATCTTTCCCTCACAAGTATAGATAAATAAAGAGACACAACCATACTCCCCTATCTATGGACTACCACTCTCCTCATCGTAAGCTACAAACACATCTGGTAATGTGCGCTAATTTCTTTATACATTAGATAAATATATGTGCGCTGCAAAGGGCTTACAAATGGTTTTTACGCATTTATCATGATTTACCTACCATTTTATTGTTAATGTTTATTTTCCTAAATATACTTTAGCAGCCAATTAAATTAGGGAAATACTAACGCCCACACGTGTGGTGCATATCATCCCGACCGAACGCCTCATTTGTGGTTGGATCAGTTTGCACGATTTTTAGAGCATTCTAGGTCGCCACGTCATCCCACAGCCGTGTGCGGGCCGCGATAAACTGTGCCGCACGCCTCACTCCCGATCTCGCGTTCTTCTCCCCCCACCCTGCCTCACCTTTCTTCCCCACCTACCTGCACGTCACACACACTATAGCCCGGGCAGCGGCTGACGGCGGCCCCGAGCGGAGGCGGACGGAGGTCCCGAGCGGTGGCGGGCGGAGGTGGATCCAGCCGACGGCGATGGAAGGTTTACCGGAGAAGGAAGGACGCGCGGGCAGCTGCTGCTGGGGTTCGATCTCTGCCCCCGGCCTTGTTCGTGCTCCAGCGAAAGCCCGCAGTCCACGGATTTCCGGCGCGAGATTGAGTGTATGCGTGATGGGAGCTGGTAGTGGAGCGGCAGATGGCGAGGCTCGCTGCTGAGCTCGACGGAATGGGCTATTGTCTGTGCTCGCGGACGCGCCGGCGACCGCGGCGGCCCCTAGCATCTCGGAGCAGAGGAGCGCCGAAGGGAATCAGCCGGCGATGTAGCAGGTGCTGCCGGTGGTGCACGGGGCGGATCTGGCCGGAATCAAACCGAAGGTCGTCGTCCTGCTTCCCGGTTCCCCTCCGAGCTCGCCGTCGCCGCCCCAAGCCGAGCCCAGGAGGAGGATGGGGAAGACAATAGGGAGTTGGTGAGGCTGTGCACGCCTGGGCTTCAGCGAGTTGGATGGATTTGGTTTGGAGAGCCAGGTCGCGGCGGCGTTGCTGGTCGGAGTAGGTGGGACGGCAGGCTCGAGCTGCGGTGGCGCCATGGCTGCACGACGCCATCGACACCAGGCTCACAGGGTTCGTCTCCGATACAGAGGGGATCCCCGTCAGGCGCCGCAAGAGACGGTGGTGCTTCCTGTCAAGTTCCCACAGTTCTTCAATGGTACGTGAGGTGCCATTT
>JAHHZJ010003107.1:0-62561 GCA_021437245.1 Aegilops speltoides | reverse complement strand
CTCGTCTCCCTCTCAGAACATATGGATCTACCCGATCCATAAAGAAAAGAACCACCGCTTTTAGGAAATTTTGACAATTCTCTTTCACTTGCATTTTACAATTTCGCCTCAATTCTTCAGGTTCCCATTCGATGCAATCCATCTAAAAATGTTTCAGAATTAACTGTAGTCAAGCTGAGGCGATGGAGGGCGTTTCTGTTGTACATGCCGCCATGGACTTCGACGTCCTACTTTGCCACAGCCATGAGGACGGATACACCTTTCACTCACGCAGGTAAATGAGCACTTGTTTTTGTTGTGTGCTAATTTGGAGATTCGACACCAAGTCAAGAAGCTGGATGATGATGTTAATCAAGAGCTTATGCATGTCTGCGTCTTATTTATGTCTTTCTATTCAGATGACTTCACAGCTCCTCACTGAAGGGGATTCACTGTTCTCGATTCTTATATATACGATGCAAATCTGTGAGATCCAATTTTCAGTCGATCATGCTATATGTAGTTAATTTACAGATTTTTCTAATTAGTCCGATGTGATGCTAATTAACCAAATTTCATGACAAATTTACAAATTATAGTTCATAGCAATACCAAATGTATAGTTAATGTCAACTAAAATATGTTTTTGCCATGTAAAGTCAAACTACGCTACGATGCAACTCAAAAATTATAACAAGTTGCCATGGCAACTTGTTATAATTGATACTCATTTTTTCTACCATTTATCATGAATTTTAGACATCATTTAATTTCTTATACCATGGCAAATCACTATGACTAGACATCGTTTGTAGCATGGAAAATTTACTTCATTTTCTATGGCAAATGTTTACTCTACTTTTGCCATGGCAAATTTCTACGTTCTTTTGCCATATCTATCAGAAGAATGTTGCCATGGCAACTACAAATTAGTTCAACAACATGGCAAACTACTATCTTCGCACATGGCAACTTATATTTGCACATGGCAAACTCATAACACTTTGCTTTCACATCATCCATCTCAAATTGTACAAAATATAACATGTAAACTATTTTAGAGGTGGCCACACAAATATAGCACTATGGCAATTTTCCAAACATGGCAAATACTTTAATTATACCATGGCAAATCTAGTAATTATCTCATGGCAAACTACATGGGGAATATTTCACATGACAATATTTAAAACTTGTCAAATGGCATTTTTATTTTTTCCTGTAATGTTCACATGTCAAGTTTTGTCTACACATGGCAAACTTAGAAACATTTTTCTAAATGCACACGCAAATTAAATCACGCTCGTTAGGGTTTCCGCTCTGGCGATTATGGGTGTTCGCCACGGCGAAATTCCTTACGAGGTCAATCGAGGAATTCCTCGGAGTCTTTGTTGTCTACGGATCTGGAACCCACGGGAATCAGATTAGGTCTCTGCTCGGGTCCTCCAATAAAAGGATCGCCGGGTGTAACCCTAAACGATCGTCATCGTGTTTGGCTAAAACCTTCGACACCTAAATCTCGATTGTCTCTGTCGTCCCCTGCCATGGCGCATCTGCTGTCTGTTGCTGGTGATCGGAGTGATCAAGGAGGCGCTTTGAGGCACCCACCTCCCAAGTCATCTGGTGGCGCGTTCTTGTCTTTGGTGCGTGAAAACAAAAAGGCGGGTGGCGCTGAAGCTTCGAACCGCATAGTGATGCGACCAATGATAATGGTGGGTTTGTGGATATGGAAGATGTGGCGGCGGTGGAACTAGACTCGATGATGAATGGGAGGAAGATGAGGCCCGAGAAAAAGGAGTGGCACCTCCTTGCATCTATCGTGGACCGAGGAAGCCTAACATGAAGGCCATGTTCAAACACTTTGAAGGTGTCTGCGCTTGAGAACGGGGTGATCAACCCCTCGGTAGAAGAATTACTTTGTGGTTACCCTATTCTCTGTGGGTGATTACGAGTTTGTGGCCCGTGGTGGGCCGTGGATCTATGAAACTCACGCACTTCTAGTTGCGCTGTTCAATGGAGAAGCCCGTCCTTCGAATCATGTTGGATCACGCATCCTGTGTGGGTTCGGATCTATGATGTTCCATGGAAGAAGCGAACGAGGCTCTTGGTATTGCCTTGGGGTCTACGTTAGGGAAGTGTTACGAGTTGATGTACCCCTCTTGGATCAAACCTTAATGAATTTCTAAGGTTACGCATCAAGTTACCATACTGAGAGAAGGTTGCGACGAGATCATCCCAATGAAGAATGGCCGTCTGTGGGAAAGAGTTTTAAATCAAGTATGGCGTGTTCCATTCTCTCGCTTCCATCTTGGTGCATGGGGCATGATAAGGATACTTGTGAGAATAAGAGGCTAGGTGTTCCGTCCAAGCACTATGATGATGGGCTCGTTGCCCTCCATTTAAGAAATTTGAACACGTGCCGACACACTTTCCTTCACTGACTAATCCGACGATGCGGAGAGGGCTGGATTTTTCGCCTTTGGAAGGGAAGATTACGCAAGCTCGAGTCGTCGAGCGAGGAGGCATTAGCTAAGATGGACAATACGACACGTTGTCCTCGGTATGGTATGCCGATTGGTGCACATGATGGGTTTGAGGAGGTAGGGTCTGTTGGGAATGTAGAGGTTGATGGTGAGTTATCTGCTCAAATAAATGCTCAATGTGCACCATTCAAAAGAATGAGACGGTGTGTAACAACGTTGACGAAATAAATAAGCGATTGAGACAAAGGAGAGGCAAGGACAAAAATTTGGGAAGGGAAGAAGAGTGGGGAAGCAAGTCGTCATCAAGCGCCGACGGCCTCCTCTCGGCAAGGCAAACCTTTTACACAAATTGAACTGATTCGGTATTGAGAAACCTCGATAATTTGGGGTGTTGTATGGTGATTCAGACACGTCATGATCTGCTGCAGATTCGGTGCTTGGGAAGCGCACGACGGCAGAGAAGGATGGTCGGGGCGTGGTGCCAAGCGAAGACAAAACACTGGTGCCGTATGTTGCAGGCAAGTCGATGGTAACGAAGCGTGGCAAGGTGATTGTGCGGGGTGATACAAAATGCGAAGGTGGAGGAGATGTTAAATTTTGGAAGCAACCGGTCTTGGGTCTTGCCGAAGAACCGACGGGCCAATTGTGGTTCCCGTCAGAGCCATAATTGCATAAGTTGGAATTGTCGTGGTGTGGGAATCTTGCGACAATTCGTGAACTTTGTGTCTTGGTAGAGACACACCATCCCAAAGTTATCTTTCTTTCTCAAACTCGTCAAAAGTGTGTTCGTGTGTCGTCTTAGGAGTCGATTAGGCCTTTCCGGTTTCTTTGGAGTTGATAGTGATGGTTTAAGTGGTGGTTTAGCCTTGTTACGGCATGAGAGTCATCTATTGAAGTCAAGGATTTGAATGAAAGATTCATTGATGTTTACTTGCGTGTGTCCCCTCGGCTCCATTATGGCATGCTACTTTTGTGTATGGAGAGCCACGTTCAAAACCGCACCGCATGTGGTCGCTGTTGTGTAATCTCCGCGATCCTCATCTCTCCCTTGGATGGCGGTGGGAGACTTCAACGAAGCTCTTTGGCAATTTGAGCACTTCTCGCTTACACCGGGCTGAATATTTGATGGCTGTTTTCGGGGACATGATGTTGGTCTGTGGGTCAAGGACTTGGGCTTCAAAGGGTTGCCATATACTTATGATAATGGAAGAGCTCGGTGCAAATGTCGAGTCCGTTTGGACCGAGCTCTAGCGGATGATAGTTGGCGTGATATTTTTTACGGGGTGTCTGTGGTGCACTTGGTTTCCCGTGTTCCGACCATCGCCCGCTTTGCTCTCACTAGGCGTGAAGTGCGAACTATAAACACCCGCAAGTGTAGGCGATGCGATTTGTTGGGAGAGAGATGAAGCACTTCCGGCGGTCATCAAGGAGGCCCGCAAAGTGTTCCTCAAAGGGCTGATTTGGGTGGGATTCATGTGGCGCTCAAAGAGGTAATGAACAGGATGCATGCGTGGGGAGGTCGTAAGTTTGGCAATGTCATGCGTGAGTTTTCACAGTGTTAGCGGTTGTTAAAGGATCAAAGGGAAACCAATGCATCGGTGACATAATTAGGAATACTATGGATCGTATGAATGAAATCCTCTGAGGAAGAAATGTTGTGGCTGCGGCGTTCACGCATAACGTGGCTTAAGGAGGGGACCAAACACTAAATTTTTCCACCAATGAGCTGTTTGGGTGCACGCAGAAATAAAATTACTCGATCAAGGATGGGGCGGTCTTGTCCATGAATTACCCTTGGAGATGGAGCGGATGGCGGTCTCGTATTTCAGATCTGTGTATACCGAGATCCCTCCTCTCGGTGATCCGATTATCAATTTATTTGAGACCCTTATGGCGATGGAATGAATGAGCAACTTTGTAAACCGTTCACGGAGGAGGAAATATCAATGCGTTGTTTCAAATTGGCCCTCTCAAAGCGGCGGGACTCGATGGTCTCCCCCGTTTCTTCCAACGTGGCAGGATTTATTGAAGTCGGATATTGTCAAAGCGATAATTGAATTTTTTCGACAGAATTATGCCACTTTGGGGTGAATGATCGTCAATTGTGCTTATTCCCAAGATTGACAACCCTTCGAGCTAAAGGACTTGAGACCAATCGGTTTATGTAATGTCATATACAAGATTGTGTCAAAGTGTTTGGTTAATAGATTGCGACCGTTCATGGAGAGATAATTTCAAAACCAAAGCGCTTTCATTCGAGGTAGATTAATCACAGATAATGCTCTTCTTGCATTTGAGTGTCTCGCACTTTCGGAACATGGGGCATCACAATGAAATTCTTTTGTGCTTATAAAGTGGATCTATCAAAGGCATACGATCGTGTCGATTGGAAGTTTCTAGAGGAGGCAATGCAAAAATGGGCTTTGCTCATCGATGGGTGCAATGGATTATGCAATGCGTTACCACGGTGAGGTATTCGTGAAATTTAATGGAGCTCTATTGGAAGCATTCTCCCCAACTCGAGGCCTCCGTCAAGGTGACCCTCTCTCTCCGTTTTATTTTTATTTGTGGTGACGGTCTCTCGGCTCTTCTACAATCTGAGGTAGCAATGGAGGTCTTACACCGTGAAGGTGTGTCGTCGGGTACCGGGGTCTCCCACCTCCTTTTCGCCGATGACACACTCCTCTTTTTAAGGCAAATCGAGCAAGCTTTGAGAGTTAAACATGTCATTGATACTTATCTTTGCAAGTACCGCCAACTCATTAATCCAAAGAAAGTGCTCAATCCAATTTAGCAAGCTTTGTCCGCTATCGATCGAGAAGCAACACGCCAAATCCTTCATGTGGAGCAACAAGTGTTTGAAGCGAAATACTTGGGTCTACCAACTCGTAAGGTCGCATGAGTCGTGGTAAATTCCGAGTCTTGAGCCAAACTCACACAAAGTATATTGCTTTGGGGTGACAATAATCAAGCACAGTGGGAGAGAAATCCTTATCAAGTCGATCGTGCAAACACTACCGACATATGTTATGGGAGTTTTAAACTTCCATTCTCTTTGTGATGACCTATCAAAGTTGATCCGAGACTTTTGGTGGGGAGCGGAAAATGGGAAGCGCAAAACACATTGGCTCAGTTGGGATAAGATGATCAGATCAAAAGGGCAAGGTGGAATGGGATTCCGAGATATGTGGATTTTTAATCGAGGCACTCTTGGCTCGTCAAGCTTGGCGGTTCTTGCAAACACCGGATAGTCTGTGTGCAGCGTATTGAAGGCCGATACTACCCACAAGGCAACCTACTAGACACCTTTGTGTTTACTGTGGCAACCCTCATCAACTTGGTCTGCTATATCTTATGGGCTGGAACTTCTCAAGGAAGGCATGATATGGCGCATTGGTAATGGTGAATCGGTCCGCATATGGCATGACAATTGGATACCACGCCGTCCTCACTCAAGCCATTTAGCGCTCGAGGCGGTCCGGACTCATCGAGTTTCGAGCTTGCTTGATTTAACGAGGTACATGGGATGTAGCTGCCGTCTGGGCCAACTTTCTACCGATCAATGCTAGGGCCATTTTATCCATCCGTACCTCACCAAGACGTGAATTGGACTTTATTGCCTGGCAGCCAGAGAAAAATGGTATCTTCTCTGTTAAGAGTGCTTATAAGCTTGGTCTCAGCTTGACAGAGCATGCTCGTAATGTGCCAGCCACAAGTACTAGACCGAATGGTGATCGTGAGATTTGGAAGAAGCTATGGAGTTTGCCAGTTCCTCCTAAAGTACGTATTTTTGCATGGCGTGCAATTACTAATTCATTAGCAACAGAGGAGAACAAGAAAATCATCATATCCGGTCACCGGAGTGTGCACGATCGTGGGCAGGAACAAGAGGATGTAAACCATGCTCTTTATCGCTGTCCGCCGCTCGGGCTTTATGGAACGCCATGCGTGGCGTTTGGGACCTTCCTCACATGCGATTATGGAGCGTCTACAAACCGAGTGGATACCGAGCTCTTATTCCCACGCATCTTGATCAAGTATGTGCTCAGATCCTAATGATCCTCTGGAGAGTATGGCATGGACATAATGAGCTTACTCATGACAAGCCTTTTCCATCTGTAGAAGGATCCCAACAGTTCTTATGCGTTACATGGCAAGTTTATCGCAGGTCAAGAACCGGACTCTTGAGCAAAATATCGAGAGAAAATGTGTAGTGAATGGACCGCCCTGTTGTAGTTTCTCGTAGATAACACATGCTACAGCCAATAGTTGGGAGAGACCACCTGTTGGCATGCTGAAGCTGAATATTGATGGGTCATACGGTGAGAGTCTGGGGGCAGGGGCAGGTATGATTGTCCGTGATGATCATGGACGAATTGTTTTCTCTTCGTGCCGTTTTCTTAGTCGTTGCGGATCAGCACTTGAGGCGGAACTAAGTGCATGTATGGAAGGCATGTCCCTTGCACTGGAGTGGAGTCAGCAGGATGTCCTTGTTGAAACAGATTCCATAGAGGTCGCTAAGATGATTAATAATCCATCTCGAGATAGCTCAGAGCTGGGTCATCTAGTTGAGCACGTGAAGCATCTCATGAACCAAGGAAGGCGTTTCGTTGTCAACAAAATCTCCCGGGAAATGAACTAAGCGAGCGATCTGCTTGCTCGTTTTGGTCGTCTAGAGGAACGAACAGTAGTTTGGTTAGGATCGGGGCCTCATGAAATATTAGACCTCATCCTACGGGATTGTAATGTGACTATTATTTAATCAATACAATCCCTTTACCCATAAAAAAAAATTCCTTTAGGTCCTTCTTTCCGAAAGGGCCGCGAGCAAGGAGCCACTAATTCTCAAGGCTGTGATGGTGGGATGGAATGGCCACCGTAATCCGCAGTAATGCAAAGCAGCGACACCAGGTTACCCTAGCCGCCACACAGTGCATCGAAATGTGATGGACTGCGTCCTCATCGGAAAGGCAAAAGAAGTATGGGCCGGTCTGCGCGTGCAAGCCATGCCTCATGCGTCTATCCGGGGTCAATAACATATATTGCCAAGCTAGCCAAGTGATTCAGATGGAGGGAAAAAAATTGTAGTTCGTCCCTCTCAGTAAACCATTGAGGTGCCTCCACATAATTTTTCTTTCTGTAATTTTTTTCTCCCTCAGCTTTGCAGATTTTTACCGTTCTAGCCAGCTCCACGAGAGCAGTTCGGGGCCAGCCCAAAATATGTTGTCTCTCGGGCTTATAGATCAGCCCGTTCAGTAGCTAGGCCGCATTTTCCAGCTTCTAGGGCCGGGGGGCCTCTTCATCTGAAGAAAAACTATCTGTCCTGTCCCTCCACTACGCCACACACGTCGTAGGGTTTTACCGGTTCTCCTCGCCCCACGCCGGGTCGCCGGCCACCGCCAGATCGATCGCCTCCGCGTACGTCCTGCGGCCACGCCGTACGCTCTCACCGCCGCCGACGATGGTGAGCCTTGGCGCAAATCCCGGGGGGCACAGGATCCAGTCTATCCTCAAGGATGGCCACAAGCACCTCTCGGGCCTCGACGAGGCCGTCCTCAAGAACATCGGCGCCGCCCGCGAGATCTCCGCCATCACCCGCACCTCCCTTGGCCCCAACGGTGAGTGCCCCTCTCCCGTTCCGTGCATCTTTGACGCTGTTTGGCTGTCGGATGCCGGCGCTTTTGATCGACACGGGCAGTCGCGGGGAGGTTGTTAGCCTAACCCTAGCAATGGTTAAGGGTCTTGGCGTGTGGCCCGTTTTTCTGCGATTCACAGTTCGTTAAGGCTCTTGGCGTGTGGTCCACAGCTTTTCTTTTTATGGGCACATTAACGATGAGCTGATTCTGGTGATGAAGGAGACCAGAGCTGGAGCTCATTATCACCAATGAAATTGTGTTTGGCCGTCGGGGTAACATCGACTGATTGTGTTGGGTTGTTCCTGTGCTGAAGGTGGGTTTTAACAGTGTTAGTTTCCTACTTTAGGAATGAATAAGATGGTCATCAATCATCTAGACAAGCACTTTATCACCAATGATGCTGCAACAATCGTGAACGAGCTTGAGGTCCAGCACCCTGCCGCTAAGCTCCTGGTGCTTGCCGCCAGAGCGCAACAGGAGGAGATCGGAGATGGGGCTAACCTCACCATATCTTTCGCGGGTGAACTGCTCGACAAGGCCGAGGAGCTCATCAGGATGGGACTGCACCCAAGTGAGATCATCATTGGGTACACCAAAGCCGTTAATAAGGTATCCATTTACCGTCCAGTAAGTAGGCATCGTATTATTAACCCTGTCATATTGGAGTATATGATTGTGGGAAACTCTTGCATTTGTTTAATCTTTGTGTTGGACGAGCAGACGCTTGAGATTTTGGAGGATCTAGTTGAGAAAGGCTCGGAAAATATGGATGTAAGGAACAAGGAGGAGGTCGTCTTGAGGATGAAATCTGTTGTTGCCAGCAAGCAATTTGGCCAGGAGGATGTGCTGTGTCCACTTGTCGCTGATGTAGGCTAATACTTGTCTTGTACCTGAGAGCAAGTATTTTTTTCGACATCATGGAATATATATATCACTAACCGTTGGTTTGTTTCATCTGCTTTATCATGGCTTTTCAGGCCTGTATCCAAGTTTGCCCGTAAAATCCGGCAAATTTTAATGTTGACAATGTTAGAGTGGCAAAGCTGGTTGGAGGCGGCCTGCACGATTCTTCTCAGTAGTCCGTGGGATGGTTCTGAAACATGACGCTGTTGGGAGCATTAAGAAAGTGGAGAATGCGATGGTGAGCTTGAAATTGTACACTTTGTGTGCTTTTGTCAATAATCTGTGTATATCTATTTTACTCACAACAATGCATTTTCTTATGTATAAACAGCTCCCACAATGTAGAGTACTAACTCAGCATAGGTGCTGCCACTTCCTAACAACCAATCTTATTAATAAACACTGTAGCTAAGTTTTACCGATCATACTGCATTCAGTTATATGATATCCATCTTATTAAAATAAACACTGTAGCTAAGTTTTACCGATAGCAACCCTATGAACCATCCTGATGGCTTCTATGAAAATTTTGGCATACGGAGACAATCATTATTTCTTATGCTCTGTTTTGACCATGGACTGTTGTTTAGTGTACGCTCAAATAGCATTGAATCATTCTTGAAATCTCCAATTCCAACTGCATCTTCGTGAATCGATTCATTGTAGAATCCAACTGTTACACCATTGTACCATGATGCAGTCCTATTATGCTTTTCTGTTAACCAAAGTTCATGTTTTTTATCATTTAGGTTGCGGTATTTGCTGGTGGTGTTGACACTTCTGCAACTGAAACAAAGGGAACTGTTCTTATACATTCTGCTGAACATGTATGTTCATTGTTATTTTTTGTTTGTATGCTTTGATGGTTCACTGCACTCAGAAAGGGTTATATGTAGTATACTCATGTCTTACCAACATGTGTAGTAACCTTATAACGCACATGCTTGCGATGTTGTGCAGCTTGAAAACTACGCTAAAACCGAGGAAGCAAAAGTGGAGGAGCTTATCAAATCTGTGGCTGATTCAGGTGCCAAGGTTATTGTCAGTGGAGCAGCAGTTGGCGATATGGCATTGCATTTTTGTGAACGTTACAAGTAAGTATTTTGCTTCTTATATGAACTGTCATCTTGGTTTAGGATAGTTTCTTCTTGTGAAACCTATTTCTACATTTTAAGATAACCATTAATTGGAGGTTGTAATAGGGGAAGAGATCTCAAATATAGGTTTATTTTTATTGTACCATGATTTGGTCCTGCTTTACAAGTGATACTTATAATTATAGATATTATGGTTTACAGGCTAATGGTTCTGAAAGTCAGCTCAAAGTTTGAACTTCGGAGATTGTGCCGTACTACTGGAGCTGTAGCACTTGTAATTTCTGGGTTCAAAAACTCTTTATTTAATAGCAATAATAACTTTATTCTGATGCCATGTGCTTTATAAAAAACAGTTGAAGCTTAGCCGGCCGACTGCGGGCGAATTAGGACATGCCGACTCTGTTTCGGTGGAAGAAATTGGCAGTGCTCGAGTATGTTTCATGCCTTCATGATTTCTCGAGTAACATCACTTTGGGCTTTCTCAATTTATCTGCTTTGATCTATAGGTGACTGTTGTCCAAAATGAAGGAGGTGGAAATTCAGTGGCTACTGTTGTCTTACGAGGCAGTACTGATAGTATATTAGATGATCTTCAAAGAGCTGTTGATGATGGCGTAAACACGTACAAGGTATGTATGTGCTGTCGGTGGAAACAAATCTCCTTGCATTTTTTTATTAGTCATGCTCCATTATCGTCTGATTTGTGAAGTGTAATATAACTGTTGGTGTTTATACCAGTGTATGTGCAGGGACAGTCGGATTATTCCTGGAGCTGCCGCAACAGAAGTAGAACTAGCAAAGAGATTGAAGCAGTTTTCTCTGAAGGAAACAGGGTAACTACATTTGATTGGGAGACAAATAAATTTTATATATACATGTAAAAGAGCACAAC
Organism: Aegilops speltoides; assembly: GCA_021437245.1. NCBI lineage: Eukaryota > Viridiplantae > Streptophyta > Magnoliopsida > Poales > Poaceae > Aegilops > Aegilops speltoides. Next base: position 51,571 of record JAHHZJ010003107.1, on the reverse strand, counting down.
TGAAACATGAGGTTACAAATGATAGTTCAGTTGATTAACCACCTTCCACTGCGCAAATTTTATTGTCTCATGCATTTCCAGTACAGGCGATAAATATACATATCCTATTGTGCATCTTGTCCTGGGGTTAATTGGGATATAAGGATAGATGGAGTGGTATCTACAATTTCCTATTAATAAAAGCATTTGTTTGTATTATTTGTTAGAGTTCCATTCCTCTGCAGGACTCAGACATATTTGATATGTGAACCATGTAATTGATATAATCAGTTTTGGTAGTTGGTTTATGAAACTGAATGTTACTTATTAATCTTTTCTTAATTTACACTATCTGTTGTTCGTCAATTATGCAGGTTGGATCAAGATGCCATTGCAAAATTTGGTGAAAGTTTTGAAATGGTTCGAGAACACTTTCTGAAAATGCTGGACTTGGTGCAATGGAGATAATATCTTCCCTCTATGCTGAGCATGCTGCTGGCAATGTGAAAGTTGGCATTGACTTGAAGGATGGTGCGTGCAAGGATGCGTCAATTATGAAAATATGGGACCTCTACATTACAAAGTAAGCCTTACTCAACATCTTGTTGTCAATAGGTGTGGAAATCCTTCTACAAGCTGTGACAATGTCTGCTTATGCTCCTTATCGTTTCAATCTATACCTGATATGATGCGAGTATACTTGTTACGGCTATTGTCAATGATACCACGAAAATTCTCGTCGTGGTGCCTTGTACATAATCTGTTCTTTCTCATACCCAGTTCAATAATTTGTGTTAACCTTTTTCCTTCAATCAGGTTCTTCGCTCTAAAATACTCAGCAGATGTTGTATGTCTTGTACTACGGGTTGACCAGGTAGGATTGTCACTCTTTCATGTCATCTTCATATGCATAAAACAATGGTCGTTTATTCATATGCTAATATGTGGAACACAGATCATCATGGCAAAGCCGGCGGAGGTCCACGACCCCCAAACAAGGTGGTATGGATGAAGATTAGTTTGTGCATGCAGTCCAGTTTCATGTGTTTCATCTTATCTAGGTTGGATTCGAGTAAAAGATTCTCGATGCTTTAGGCGATGTCTCATTGGTGGATTTGTGAGTTCCTTTGTGGTACTGTGTATGAGTGTATCACATGATAAATTGAGAGACTTGCTCGTCCGGTTTATTATGTGAAACAAAGCTGGTCTTGAAGGATTGGGAATCATATTGATGTTTGTAAAACTCTGTTGTGTTAGCTTTTGCTTTTCATTAAGATAGCTGTTTGTTTGAGTTTGCTTGGAAGGATGACATTTTGCAGTCTGTCTTTGAACGATGTGTTTGCATTGTTGGCATCATCATCTCTTACCCGTCCACAAAGACTTACTCCCTTCATCCATATATATAGGGCCTAATGCACTTTTCAAGATTGCCTTTGATTATTGAGTGCGTTGACACACATATGCATGCGTTGGTGCGCGAGCACGCACTGATACATTACATCTTGCCGGGATGGATCATCTATTTACACTAGTCTATATCAGCGAGTGTCATGTCGGTGTCATCGAGTTGGGTCAAAGGCTTGTAATGGTTGGATTTTTTGTGCAAGCCACCACCACCAACTCTCAAGAGAGAGCCATCGGAGCGAACCACTACTCATTTTCTGAGAAGAGAGCCACCAACTCATGTGTTGAGATCAAGTGATTCCAATCCAACCATTTAAACCTTGATTTCTAGCCTTCCCCAAAGTTACTTTCCATTCAATCCGCTCTCTTACCAAAGCCAAGTCCGTGAGAGTGTGTTTGAGTGTTGGGGAGGCTATCATTTGAAGACAAGAGAAATGAGTTCACCATCAATAACACCATCAATTACCTTTTGGAGAGTGGTGTCTCCTAGATTGGTTAGGTGTCACTTGGGAGCCTCCAAGATTGTGTAGTTGAAAAAAGGAGTTTGTAAGGGTAAGGAGATCACCTACTTCGTGAAGATCTAACCGAGTGAGGATAGTCCTTGGTGGATGGAAGACATGGTGGAATAGACAAGGTTGCTTCTTCATGGACCCTTCGTGGGTGGAGCGCTCCGTGGACTTGCTCAAACGTTACCCCCCACGGGTTGAAGTCTCCATCAACATGAAAGTACAATAGCACCACCTATCAAAACCACGCCAAAAAATAATTGTGCCTTCATTGCGTTTGAAATCTCCAATCCCTCCTTGAAAGTCATATGCAAAGTCTTTACTTTCCGCTGCACAACTCTTAGACTTGCATGTGTAGGGTGTACTTGACTTGTAGAGTTGCTAAAACTTGCCTACAACTAAAACTGAGAAAAGGATAAGTTTTTATTTGGTCAAATAGCCTACCCCCCCCCCTTATAGACATACTTTCCATCCTACAAGCCTACTTGGCCGCCAAGCTCAATAAGAAGGTGAGGAAGCTCTGTTTCTTTCAGATGAACACTCAGAAGAAGATGTAAAAAGCTCATGCGTGGCGGAGAAGACAGCTAGGCAGTGTCAGATCATGATGATGAGGCACATGCATCTGCAAGTGTAGAGTGGGTCTGAGAAGAAGATCGCCTCAGAGGAGTCATGGATTGGGAAGAACAACAAGTGTACCGACTCCAACGCCGCGACGTCGGCTTTTTGTGGTGCTAATGATGAGGACTATGATATCATGGAGGAGCACCAGGAGTCTAGTGATAGGGACTCAGAGGAGTCCTTTGACAAGCAGGATGAAGACTAGGACTACCACCTTGGGCGTTTAGTTCCTCTTTGCCTTTTTGACGACTTGATGCCAACGGGGGAGAGAGGTCAGGACCAAGGATTTGCATTTTCTTTTCTAGTGAAGTTGTCGAGTCACAAGTGTCGGTGTCAAAACCGGCGGATCTCGGGTAGGGGGTCCCGAACTGTGCGTCTAGGCAGATGGTAACAGGAGACAAGGGACACAATGTTTTTACCTGTGTTCGGCCCTCTCGATGGAGGTAAAACCCTCGTCCCGCTTGATTAATATTGATGATATGGGTAGTACAAGAGTGGATCTACCACGAGATCAAGGAGGCTAAACCCTAGAAGCTAGCCTATGGTATGATTGTTGTAATGTACGTTGTCCTACGGACTAAAGCCCTCCGGTTTATATAGACACCGGAGGAGGCTAGGGTTACACAGTCGGTTACAATGGTAGGAGATCTACATATCCGTATTGCCAAGCTTGCCTTCCACGCCAAGGAAAGTACCTTCCGGACATGAGCCGGAGTCTTCAATCTTCTATCTTCGTAGTCTTGGAGTCCGGCGGATAACGATAGTCCGGCTGTCCGGACACCCCATAGTACAGGACTCCCTCAGTAGCCCCCGAACCAGGCTTCAATGACGATAAGTCCAGCGCGTTCATAGTCTTCGGTGTTGCAAGGCGGGTTCTCCCTTCAAATTCCATGTACCGCCGAATAGTATCCGGCTTCATCTTGAATATCAGTCCCTCGGCGTCTCACGCCAAATAATGGCCCTCTTCCACGCTGCCGCATTTAATGCGAAAAGCCAGGGTGCATTTTGTGTTCCACCCCCTGATTGTGCGAGTCGTCCGCCTATAAAAGAGGCAAGAATCTAGATCCAAACCGCACCATCTTCCTCCCGCGAATACTCCATCGAAGCGCCTCTGACCTAGAAATCCATTCCACCATGGATCATCAACGCGGCTCATCTTCACGCGCTCCCAGCCCACCGCCGGGGATTTGGAGGAGATGCTCTATTTCGCACAACGAGCTAGTGAAGCTCCAAACGGAGGGATTTCTCCCTCCGGCCTTCATGGTTCCAAATCCGGGCGGACTGGTTACTTATCAAGGTGGGAGGCAAAGGAGGACACCCTAGCCCCAATAAGGGGGCGGGTGTGCTTTGTCCCCTATCCGATAAGGGGCTCGGATTTCAATACATCCGCTCCTCCGCGGGCTTCAAGTTCTACGGACTCGGCTCCACCACCTCACGCCCGCCTCAGGCTGCATATCGCGGCTACGAGCTCTTTGCGAGCTATTCCCGGGCATCGAGCCCCATTTTGCTTTGTGGAAGAGGCTGTTTTGCCTCGCACCCGTTCTCATGAGGGGTCCATATATCAAGTGGGCGGCGCCAAATATGGCGATCGCCGGGACCGGATACCTATCCGCACTCCCAAGAAGGCTTTCAAGACCGCCTCGGAGTGGTTTTATATAGGAGACGCCCGCTACTGCACCCAGTCCGGATCGGCCTCCCGGAGTTTAGTGCTGCTCCCTTGAAGAAACGCCTCAGCTGGCGCCCGCGGAGCCCCCGATTGGAGGAAGACAAGAGCGTCCATTATTTGATGGGCAGGATAAGATTAATGGCTCATTCCGGCTTGACCATGATCGGAGTCATGGCGACATGCATCAAGCGAGGGGTGCAGCCGCTACAATACAGAGGCCACCCCATGTGGGATTTCAACGGGGAAGACGACGCCACCCGGCACGGCCGAAAAGGGCCGGATTCAACCGAGGATCTGGTAAAGATCCTGTCCGGCTTATACAAGGGGGAGAAGGAGGACTTCCTTCGGACGAACCCTTTGAATGGGTTTTCCGTGATCAACCCTAGAGGATGGGTAGGCGAACAATTTAAAGGGCTTTACCCATGCTTTTGAAGATTAAGCTTCTTACATTATGTCTTCGGCGCAGGATCTACGCCGGACTGTGGAGGACATGGTGAGTCCGGCTCCGCAACCCGAGGATCCAGAAGGATCTCTGGATCCGTCCTCCGAAGAGGACCCGGACATCGGGGTGGAACTGATCGACGGGGTGTATCACTAGCTCAGCATAGACAATGCTCTGGTCGCCATCACAGCGGACTATCCCGGACTAAGTCCGGCTTCCCAGGTGACCACGACCGAAGTCCGGACACCATTAACTCTTCCCTGCACATTTCTGACCTTCGCAAGCGATGGTATTTTGCAGAAACGCCTTTACTGGCAGAAGCCGAGCCAGCGGCGATCGACCAACAAAGGCCGCTTTGAACCAGCGGCGGAAAAGGAGCGCAGGCGGACGGAAACGCCGCCGCAAAGGTATAGCTCAGATTCGAATTTTCGAGCAACGTTAGAGGAAACGACGAGTGCTCATGATTTTTAGAGAAAAAGCGCCGCCAGATCATGCGGCGCAGGAATTGCCGATCCTACCAACACCGCCAGCTCCAGCGTCCGGCCCGAGGGGGAGGCAAGCGCAAGACGCGAGCCGGATCCTTCTCCAAATGAGGATACCGCTGCACCGTCCGCCACCAAGTCTGAGGTGGAGAGCGCCATGAACCATAGGCGCCACCGACAAGATTTCGTGAAGCGTGCTTTTCCCGAGGCATTGGATGCCTTTAACGCAGGGGACGCGATCTCCGTGTTGCTCAAGATGGTTTTACGAGCCACGGAGCAATATGTGAAAGACACACGGTTATGGAATTTCAATGGTTATACACCAAGAGCCCCGAGACTTAAAGTAGTTTATGCAAACTGATTTAAGGATCATTTGAATGTGCAAAGCTTATCGAGAAGAACGCCCGGCTGTCCCGGAGCTGCAAGATTGCAAGGCCCAACCGAGGTCAGACTTGCTGCCGCAGGAGGAGATGCATGACTCCTCCCGGTAACACATTTTATTAATAAACATAAGCGCTGTGGCGGCGTGCGCGCAAGTCTAATATCGACATTGCGGTACCGCGGACAAGATCCGGACAGTAAGCATTGCTGCGCCACTAAAGGCCGGCGAGAGTGTGCTGAATAGGGTTCAGCAGGAAAGGAACAAGCTCCAAGATGCCAACGTCAAGCTCGGAGAAGAGCTGAAAGGCGTTCAGGCCGAGTTGTCCGGCTCCGTTAAGGAGAATCAGCGGCTTCGTCGCGGCATTTATAGTAAGTGCTTGAGCGGACTCCTTTGAAAAGAAGAGTTCGGCGAGGAAGTATTGTTGACATGATTTGTCTTGTAGGTATACTCACGGGTCGTCCTACAGAGGAGATGCCCATATCAACGGGTGATCAACTTCCCGAATTGTTGCAGCTACTCGAACGAGTTTGGCAGGCAATGAGCAGCGTCGTTCAGGCTTTGTGGCCAGCCCTCACCCTACCCGAGGGCCTCGGGGAGCTTGCGAAGAAGCTGCAGGGAGTACGGCAGCGCCTGCTTTTGGAAGATTTCGCTTACCATCAAGGTGCCAGGGAGGCTTGGGCCATGGTGAAGACGCAGCGGTACAAGAAGGCGGATCCCAACCACATGGCCGAAGTTGGACTGGTGGGGCCCAATGGGAAGGAGATCCCTGTGAGTTTAGTGTACAGCCAAGTAGAGTTGGCTGCTAAATTTTCCCAACGGGACTATAAACTAGACAGCCTGTTAGACGGGATTGAGGAGGAATACAATCAGTAAATTTGACAATGTATGTTATCCTTTAAAGTGACATGTGAAATGCCTTCTAGCCGGATTGTAGATCGTTTGTCTTTGCCGACCTTTTCGCTTCAACCTCGGGACCCTAGAGTCCGGAGTGTGTCCGAATACCTCTTTGGTTGAGACACAACCGTGGTATGCATGGAGACCAAAGCGTAGGGGTCATTAGTGCTTTATCGCACAAGTGCCCAACTAGTTATGTTATATTACATGGTTAGTAAGAAACATCTTCCGGGAGAATAGTTCCGTTAAGGGTTCCTTTTGTTGGGAGGCATGCCCTAAAGTGCATGTCCGGACTGCAAAGAAAGCAAGAAAAACATCCGGGGCAGATGGATGAAATAGGTAAAAATCATCTTTTAAGTCACCGACCAATATTCCCTTAAGAACGCTTAGCTTTCGGCTTCACCCGATCCGAGGTACACATCCGGTGACCCGGCAAGAATAATCACAGAGGTGCTCCTTTACCTCCTAGCCGAACAATCGGGAACGAGGGGTAAGCACAGAGTCAAGCAACCCAGCTTGGCCAAAACTTAAGTCATATCGATGCATATAATGGCGAGTAAAAGGTACATGTGGAAGCTTGACACATGTGTTGGGTATGAAACCCAGATAATTAAGCTTCGTAAAAGAAGCCCCGGGAATAATGAGTGCGGATGGCACATCATGTGTATGCAAAGAATGCGTGAATAGGCCCGTAAGGGCTTTCGAATAAAAGGGATGAAAAAGAGAAACAAAAAGACAGCCAAAGTATAAAAGTTTGGACGGGGGAAGGGGACGAACTCTTAGTCCGGCGCTAGGCATAGAATCGCTCGGAGGCGGGCTGCGTTCCATGGGTTCGCTCGAGTCGGTTGTCCGACGATTTAAGAGAACGGTATGCTCCGCCGGTCAAGACTTGATCGATAATGAAGGGCCCTCCCATTTAGGCTTGAGCTTGTCCTTTTCTTGTCCGGCAGCGAGAACTAGTTCACCAACGTTGTAAGTCTTGGCTCGTACTTCTCTTTTGATATTTTCGAGCTGCTGCTGATAAAATGCGGAACGAGCCTTCGCAACGCCACGCTTCTTCCTCCAATGTGTCCAAGCTGTCCTGCCGATCAAGCTCGGCTTCTCTTTCCTCATACATGCGCACTCGAGGTGAGTCATGAATAATGTCACAGGGCAAAACTGCCTCTGCGCCGTATACCATAAAAATGGTGTGAATCCGGTAGTATGGTTGGGCGTTGTCCGCAGCCCCCAGAGTACGGAGTCGAGCTCCTCGACCCATTGTGTGTCGATTTAGTAAGTGACCTTACTAACTTTGGGTTTAATGCCGCCATTATTAGACCATTTGCTCTTTCCACTTGACCGCTGGTTTGAGGGTGATAAATCAAGCATAGTCGAGCTTGATGCCCATATTTTTGCACCATGATTTAACCTCATCGGCTGTGAAGTTAGTGCCGTTGTCGGTGATGATGCTGTGGGGGACTCCGTAACGGTGCACCACCCCTGATATAAAGTTTATCACTGGTCCGGACTCTGCCGTTTTAACTGGTTTGGCCTCTATCCATTTGGTGAATTTATCAACCATGACCAATAGGTACCTTTGCTTGTGGGTTCCCCCTTTAAGGGGTCCAACCATGTCAAGCCCCCAGACCGCGAACGGCTAGGTGATGGGTATTTTTTTGAGGGCGGTGGGTGGCATATGGCTCTGATTAGCAAAGAGCTGACAACCAACGCATCGCTGGACCAAGTCCCGCGCGTCTGCCCGAGCCGTCGGCCAATAAAATCCTGTACGGAATGCCTTTCCTACAAGGGCCCGGGCTGCTGCATGGTGTCCACCTAGTCCGGCGTGAATTTCAGCCAGGAGGTTCCGCCCTTCCTCTTCGGAGATACACCTCTGAAGGACTCCGGTTGTACGTTTCTTATAAAGTTCTCCTCATGGACCTTGTAGGCTTTCGATCGCGGACCATGCAGCGGGCCTCATTTTGGTCTTCGGGAGTTCCCGCCTAAGTAAGTAGGCTAGGAAAGGTTCATCCCCACGCGGCGATTATCGCCATGATGGCGTAATGAGGGTGTTACGTCGTCTGCTGAATCACCAGGTTGGTGCGGTTTTCTCCGGATTGTTATTACCGGGCTCCTCTTCCAATAGTACGGATGGATTGAAGAGCCGTTCGAGGAAGATATTTGGAGGGACAGCATCACGTTTAGCGCCGATGCGTGCCAGTACGTCGGCCGCTTGGTTATTATCTCGGCCACGTGATGGAATTCAAGTCCTTCAAACCGAAATGACATTTTAGGACAGCGTTGCGATATGCTGCCATTTTCGGATCCTTGGCGTCAAAGTCTCCATTTATTTGTGATATTGCGAGGTTTGAATCCCCGCGCACTTCTAGGCGTTGAATGCCCATGGAGACTGCCATCCGGAGACCATGTAGCAGGGCCTCGTATTCGGCTACATTGTTGGAGTCCGTGTACATTATTTGAAGTACATACTGGACTGTGTCTCCGGTTGGGGACGTCAGTACGACGCCAGCCCCCAGTCCGGCCAACATTTTGGAGCCGTCGAAATGCATAGTCCAATTGGAGTATGCGCCGTACTCTTTAGGGAGTTCGGCTTCAGTCCATTCGGCGACGAAGTCAGCCAAAACTTGTGACTTTATAGCTCGTCGAGGTTTGTAAGTTATGTCGAATGGTAAGAGCTCAATGGCCCATTTTGCAATCCTGCCTGTTGCATCGCAGTTATTTATAATGTCATTGAGTGGTACTTCAGAGGCCACTGTTATCGAACACTCTTGAAAGTAGTGCCGGAGCTTCCGAGACGCCATGAACACCGCATATGCTATCTTCTGATAGTGCGGGTAACGGGATTTGCAAGGGGTTAACACAGTGGATACATAATACACTGGTTTTTGAAGAGGGATTTTATGCCCTTCTGTCTCGCGTTCAACGACGAGGACCGCGCTTACAACTTGATGTGTTGCCGCAATGTATAACAACATTGGTTCGCCCAGAGTGGGCGCAGCCAGGACCGGATTTGTTGCCGGTATGGCCTTTATTTCTTCGAGTCGGGCAGTGGCAGCATCCGTCCACTCAAAGTGTTCGTGCGCCGAGGAGGCGATAAAGGCAGCGCCTTTTCTCCTAATCGGAGATAAAGCGGCTTAAGGCTGCCACGCATCCCGTTAATTTTGTATTTGTTTGAGGTCCTTTGGAATATCCAACCGTGTGTGAGCTCGGATTTTGGCCGGATTTGCTTCAATTCCTCTACGGATACAATGAAGCCCAGCAGCTTTCCGGTGGTACGCCCGGCGATTTTTCCGGATTCAGCTTGATGTCATATGCTCCGAGGTTTTCGAATGTGAGCCTCAAATCGCCTACTAGAGTTTCGACGCGCTTTTGTTTTGATGACTACGCCGCTCACGATGCCTCGATTGTTTTGCCGATCCGGGTGGCGGACATGTTTGAATCATGCGCCGATATGTTACGCCGCATTTTTAAGTCCGAAGGGCATCGTGTTGAAGCGAATGGTCCATATGGAGTGATGAATGCCATTGCGGCTTGATTCGCTTCCGCCATCTTGATTTGATGATAGCCGAGTATGCATCCGGAAGCACAACGAATCGTGCCTGCCGTGGCATCGATAATTTGATCGATGCAGGGAGAGGAAAGGATCCTTTGGGCAAGCCTTATTGAGGTCTTTAAAATCGACACAAAGGCGCCAGGGTTTATCCTTCTTTGGTACCATCACCAGATTTGCTAGCCATCCGGATGTTTGATATCTCTAATGAATCCGGCTTCCAATAGTTTGGCTAGCTCTTCTCCCATTGCCTGTCTTTTGGGTTCGGAAAATCGCCGAAGAGCCTGTTTGACTGGCGTAAATCCTTTTAGGATGTTTAGGCTGTGTTCTGCCAATCTGCGTGGGATTCCGGGCATGTCTGAAGGATGCCAGGCGAAGATATCCCAATTTTCCCGAAGGAATTCGCGCAGTGCGGCATCTACTTCAGGGTTCAATTGTGCCCCAATGGAGGCCGTCTTTGTTGGGTCCGTTGGAAGGACCTGGAATTTTATTATTTCATCTGCTGGTTTGAAGGAGGTGTACTTGGATCTTTTATCGAGTATCACATCGTCCTTGTTCACCGTAGAGCGCAGCGCGGTGAGTTCTTCTGCCGCTAAGGCTTCGGATAGTGCCTCGAGGGCTAGTGCGGCTGTTTTGTTTTCGGCGCGGAGTGCTATCTCCGGATCACTAGCGAGAGTGATTATTCCGCTGGGCCCAGGCATTTTGAGCTTCATGTACCCGTAATGAGGTACTGCTTGAAAAATTGTGAATGCCTCTCGCCCTAATATAGCGTGATACCCGCTGCTGAACGGGGCCACCTAGAACGTGACTCCTTCGGATCTGTAATTGTCCGGAGAGCCGAACACCACATCGAGTGTGATTTTTCCAATGCAGCGCGCTTCCCGGCTGGGAATTATTCCTCTAAAGGTTGTGCTGCTTCGCTCAATACGGCTCCAATCGATTTCCATTTTTCGCAGAGTTTCCTTGTAAATGAGGTTTAGTCCGCTGCCGCCGTCCATGAGGACTTTTGTCGATCAAAGCCGCCCACTATGGGAGTAAGTACCAGTGCAGCTGGTGCTCTGGTTGTTCGGAATTTAGGCTCATCCTGGCGTTGAAAGTAATAGCTGTGTCGCCCATGGATTTGTTGTTGCTACTTGGTAGACTTCGCGAGTCCGCTGGATTGTTCGCTTTGCATATTGTTTGATGTGAAGGTCTCAAGACTGCTGACACCGTCTTTGGTATTGTTGGAGTGGTTTCCGGAGCTAGAAGTTCCTCGCCACTTTTGGCCACCTGCCGTAATATCCAACATGCTCTAAGGTTGTGTGTTGGGACGGCTCCCTCTGTACTATGAAGTTTACAGGGTCCATTGAGCCATCCTTCCAGTACGGTTCCGTTTCCCTTATCGGGTTTCTGTTTTTTTGTTTTTTGCATCTGGGGCGCGAGTGTAAGGTGCCCTTTTGCTGCGGACTGGGTTTGGGGCCGGATTATCCTAAAATTGATTTTCAGTTTTCCGGAAACTTTTCATCGCACAGTACTTTCGTACTATGGACGCCAGATCGGTGAAGCGTGTAATCTTGCGACGATCAATGGCGTTCAGGATTCTCTTGTCCGTGCAGTTATTGCGGAAGATTGAGATTGCGTTTTCCTCTCGGCGATCGTTTATCCTGTCCATAATCGGGAGGAATCGCCCAATAATGATGTAATTTGTTTACAAGGCTCTTGCCGATTAGAAATAGATCGCATATGTCCGGGCGGGTGGGTGGAATAAAATCCGGATCCCTGCCCATCTTGGGGCTCAAAGGCCGAGAGGCTTCCGAATTCGGAAGCTTGATTTGCTGGAGACAATCCAGCGAGTCCGGGGTGATGCATGATTTTAAGTTCAATGCTCGATCAAGTCCGCCCCTCCGCTGGAATCCGCATGGAGGGTTCGGGAACCCGGACATGAATTGTCTTCAACACCGCAAAGAATTGCCAGATGCTCCTCTACCACCGCGACGTGGTAGGTGGCCCGGGAGAGTTAATCTCTCTCGATCGGTTTTAAGCCCAATCTGGTTGTAGTCCGTAGCGACTCCTGTGGCGGCGATGCGATCCAAGAGCTCGTTAACGAGCGAGAGCTCTATTGGATCTAACTGCTCGGCAGCTTTAGGGCTGACGCGAAGGTTGCTTCCGACGACTTGAGAAGTCATTGCGAAGCGGCGGCGGACAGCGGTCATGAGAAACCACCAAGCCGGATAGTTTGGCCGGGCGGCCAAGGCCCTCCGCGAATACCCGCCTTTGAAGATCGGAGGAGACATCCGCCCTATTGGTGACGACACGAGGAACTCTCAATGAAAGCACCAATGTCGGTGTCAAAACCGGCGGATCTCGGGTAGGGGGTCCCAAATCTGTGCGCCTAGGCGGATGGTAACAGGAGACAAGGGACACAATGTTTTTACCTGTGTTCTCGCCCTCTCGATGGAGGTAAAACCCTCGCCCCGCTTGATTAATATTGATGATATGGGTAGTACAAGAGTGGATCTACCACGAGATCAAGGAGGCTAAACCCTAGAAGCTAGCCTATGGTATGATCGTTGTAATGTACGTTGTCCTATGGACAAAAGCCCTCCGGTTTATATAGACACCGGAGGAGGCTAGGGTTACACAGAGTCGGTTACAATGGTAGGAGATCTACATATCCGTATTGCCAAGCTTGCCTTCCATGCCAAGGAAAGTACCTTCCGGACACGAGCCGGAGTCTTCAATCTTCTATCTTCGTAGTCTTGGAGTCCGGCGGATAACGATAGTCCGGCTGTCCGGACACCCCCTAGTCCAGGACTCCCTCAACAAGCTTGCCTTATTTGCCTTGTGATTTGTGCTCGTGAACTCTTTATCTTAGTTTGCTTTGGTTTGGTGTGAGACTTGAGACCTTGTCATATGGTGTGAGATATATTCTACCTATATTACATATGTTGTGAGACTTCAGACCTTGTCCTAGTGGCGCCTAAGCGGTAGTACCGCCTCATGTGTTACTACCGCAGTCTAGTACCGTCGCTTCCTCCGCTTAGTTTTGAGCTTTTGTTGCCCTCCCCGTTTTCATGGTGGTAGGGCGGTGATATAGGGTGGTTATACTTCTTTAAGAGGCAGTACCACGGGTGAAGGGCGGTAGTACCGCTTAGTGCAGTACTATAACTCCTTCCACTATTGGCACTACGGCGGCTCATTTATTGCCTCTCGAAACTCATGTTTGCATACATAGTTGAGCGGATGTCGATCACGTTAGTACCCGTCCAAGCGGTAGTACTACCCTATGTTGGAAATATGCCCTAGAGGCAATAATAAAAGGATTATTATATTTCAATGTTCATGATAATTGTCTTTTTGTTCATGCTATAAATGTATTATCCGGAAATCGTAATACACGTGTGAACACTAAGACCCAATGAGTCCCTAGTGAGCCTCTAGTTGACTAGCTCGTTGATCAATAGATAGTCATGGTTTCGACTACTATGGACATAGGATGTCGTTGATAACGAGATCACATCATTAGGAGAATGATGTGATGGACAAGACCCAATCATAAGCATAGCATAAAAGATCGTATAGTTCGTTTGCTAGAAGCTTTGCCAATGTCAAGTATCTATTCCTTCGACCATGAGATCGTGTAACTCCGGTTACCGTAGGAGTGCCTTGGGTGTATCAAACGTCACAACGAATCGGGTGACTATAAAGGTGCATTACGGTATCTCCGAAAGTATCTGTTGGGTTGACACGGATCGAGATCGGATTTGTCACTCCGTATGACGGAGAGGTATCTCTTAGGCCCACTCGGTAATGCATCATCATAATGAGCTCAATGTGACCAAGGTGTTGGCCACGGATCATGCATTACGGTGCGAGTAAAGTGACTTGCCGAGGAACGAGACCGAACAAGGTATTGGGATACCGCCGATCGGGTCTCGCAAGTAACGCATCGATTGACAAAGGGAATTGTATACTGAGGTTTGATCGAATCCTCGACATCGTGGTTCAACCGATGAAATCATCGAGGAGCATGTAGGAGCCAACATGGATATCCGACCCGCTGTTGGTTATTGCCCGAGAGTCGTCTCGGTCATGTCTGCGTGTCTCCGAACCCGTAGGGTCTACACACTTAAGGTTCGGTGACGCTAGGGTTTGTAGGAAGTCAAGTATGTGACCACCGAATGTTGTTCGAGTCCCTGATGAGATCCCTGGACGTCACGAGGAGTTCGGAAGGGTCCGGAGGCAAAGAATAATATATAGGAAGTGGTGTTTGACCATCGGGAAAGTTTCGGGGTTTCGGTAAAATCACGGACCACGGAAGGGTCCCGGGTCCACCGGTGGGGCCACCTATCCCGGAGGACCCCATGGGCCGAGGGGAAGGAACCAGCCCACAAGGGGCTGGTGCGCCCCTAGGCCCACCCCGCGCCTAGGGTTGAAACCCTAGGGGTGGGGCGCCCACCGGCTTGGGGCACTCCACCCCCAGCCGCCGCCCCGGAGATTGGATCTCAGGGGCCGCCACAGGGGCCTATATAAAGAGGGGGGAGGGGGCTGCTGTACACACATCCCAAGGCGCAGCCCTCCCTCCCAACACATCTCCTCCTCCGTAGAGCTTGGCGAAGCCACGCCGAGAGATCGCTTCTCCACCATCATCACGCCGTCGTCTTTGCCGGTGGAGCTGTCTTCCTCAACCTCTCCTTCCCCTTGCTGGATCAAGAAGGAGGAGACGCCGATCGTCCCGTCGCGTGTGTTGAACGCGGAGGTGCTGTCCGCTCAAAGACTTGGCATCGGTGATCTGAATCACGCTCGAGTACGACTCCATCATCACCTTGCAAGCTTCCGCACGCGATCTACAAGTGGTATGTAGATGTTATCTCTCTCCGTTACTCGTTGCTTAGATGAACTCATAGATGGATCTTGGTGAAGCCGTAGGAAAAATTTTAATTTTCTCGCAACGCTCCCCAACAAAGGGTATCGAGCTAGGTCTATGCGTAGTTCTCTAATGCACGAGTAGAACACAAATTTGTTGTGGGCGTTGATCTTGTCATCTTACTTGCCTCTACTAGTCTTTTCTTGCTCAACGGTATTGTGGGATGAAGCGGCCCGACCAACCTTACACGTGCGCTTACGTGAGACCGGTTCCACCGATGACATGCACTAGTTGCATAAGGTGGTGGCGGGTGTCCGCTCTCCCACTTTAGTTGGAGCGGAATCGATGAACAGGGCCCTTATGAAGGGTAAATAGAAGTTGACAAAATCACGTTGTGGTGATTCGTAGGTAAGAAAAACGTTTTGCTAGAACCCAATCGCAGCCACGTAAAAGATGCAAACAACAACTAGAAGACGTCTAACTTGTTTTTGCAGCGATTGATCATGTGATGTGATATGGCCAGAAGTTGTGATGAATGTTGAATTGTGATGTATGAGATCATGTTCTTGTAATAGGATTCACGACTTGCATGTCGATGAGTATGACAACCGGCAGGAGCCATAGGAGTTGTCTTTATTTTTTGTATGACCTGCGTGTCATTGAAGAACGCCATGTAAACTACTTTACTTCATTACTAAACGCGTTAGTCATAGAAGTAGAAGTAGTCGTTAGCGTGACAACTTCATGAAGACACGATGATGGAGATCATGATGATGGAGATCATGGTGTCAAGCCGGTGACAAGATGATCATGGAGCCCCGAAGATGGAGATCAATGGAGCTTGATGATATTGGCCATATCATGTCACAACTATATAATTGCATGTGATGTTTATTATGCTTTTACATCTTGTTTACTTAGGACGACGGTAGTAAATAAGATGATCCTTACAAAATTTCAAGAAGTGTTCTCCCTAACGTGCACCGTTGCTACAGTTCGTCGCTTTCTAAGCACCACGTGATGATCGGGTGTGATGGATCCTTACGCTCACATACAACGGTGTAAGACAGTTTTACACAAATAAAACACTTAGGGTTAACTTGACGAGCCTAGCATGTGCGGACATGGCCTCGAACACGGAGACCGAAAGGTCGAACACGAGTCGTATGGAAGATACGATCAACATGAAGATGTTCACCGATGATGACTAGTCCGTCTCACGTGATGATCGGACACGGGCTAGTCGACTCGATCGTGTAACACTTAGATGACTAGAGGATGTCTAATCTAAGTGGGAGTTCATAATTTTGATTAAGGACTTTATTATCATGAACTTAGTCTAAAACCTTTGCAAATATGTCTTGTAGATCAATGGCCAACGCTAATGTCAACATGAACTTCAACGCTTCCTAGAAAACCAAGCTGAAAGATGATGGCAGAACTATACGGATCGGGTCCTAACACGAGGATCATCCTCATAGCTGCCAGAAACAATATGTCCTAGAAGGACCGCTAGGTGCCGCTCCGTCCCCAAGAACCAAGACGTTATGAACGCTTGCAAACTCGCCGATGATTACTCCCTCGTTCGGTGCGGCATGCTCTACAGACTTAGAACCGGGGCTCCAAAAGCGTTTTGAGCATCACGGAGCATATGAGATGTTCAAGAGCTGAAACTAGTTTTCCAAGCTCATGCCCGGTCGAGAGATATGATGTCTCCGACAAGTTCTACAGATTGTAAGATGGAGGAGAACAGTTACACGAGGAGCACATCCTCAAGATGTCCAGGTTGCACGCCGTATGACCCAGCTTGAATATTAACCTCCCGATGAGGCGGTCATTGACAGAATCCTCCATCGCTCCCACCAAGCTACAAGAGCTTTGTGATGAACTACAACATGCGGGGATGGTAAAGACCATTCTGAAGTGTTCTCGATCTTTGAAGTCAGCAGAGGCTGAAATCAAGAAAGAACATCAAGTGTTGATGGTCAATAAGACCACTAAGTTCAAGAAGGGCAAGGGTAAGAAGAACTTCAAGAAGGACGGCAAAGATGTTGCCGCCCGTAAGCCCGCTGCGGGAAGAAGTCAAAGAATGGACCCAAGCCCGAGACTGAGTGCTTTTATTGCAAGGGAAGGGCATTTGGCGGAACTGCCCCAAATACTTAGCGGATAAGAAGGCCGCAAAACCCAAGGTATATTTGATATACATGTAATTGATGTGTACCTTACCAATACTCGTAGTAACTCCCGGTATTTGATACGGTGCCGTTGCTCACATATGTAACTCACAGCAGAGCTGCGGAATAAACGGAGATCTGGCGAAGGGCGAGGTGACGATGCGCGTCGGGAATGGTTCCAAGGTCGATGTGATCGCCGTCGGCACGCTGCCTCTACATTTACCTACGGGATTAGTTTTAAACCTCAATAATTGTTATTTAGTGCCAAGTTTGAGCATGAACATTGTATCTGGATCTCGTTTGATACGAGATGGCTACTCATTTAAGTCTGAGAATAATGGTTGTTCGATTTATATGAGAGATATGTTTTATGGTCATGCTCCGATGGTCAATGGTTTATTCTTAATGAATCTCGAGCGTAATATTACACATGTTCATAATGTGGATGCCAAAAGATGTAAAGTTGATAACGATAGTCCCACATATTTGTGGCATCGCCGCCTTGGTCACATTGGTGTCAAGCGCATGAAGAAGCTCCATGCTTGATGGACTTTTAGAGTCTCTTGATTATGAATCGTTTGACACATGCGAACCTTGCCTCTTGGGCAAGATGACCAAGACTCCGTTCTCCGGAACAATGGAGCGAGCAACCAACTTGTTGGAAATCATACATACCGATGTGTGCGGTCCAATGAGCGTTGAGGCTCATGGA
The DNA here is from genome assembly GCA_021437245.1 of Aegilops speltoides. NCBI lineage: Eukaryota > Viridiplantae > Streptophyta > Magnoliopsida > Poales > Poaceae > Aegilops > Aegilops speltoides. The sequence goes on along the minus strand of JAHHZJ010003107.1, from coordinate 33,919 downwards.
GGATATCGTTATGTTCTCACTCTCACCGATGACTTGAGTAGATATGGGTATGTCTACTTAATGAAACACAAGTCCGAGACCTTTGAAAAGTTCAAGGAATTTCAGAGTGAGGTGGAGAATCAACGTGACAAAAGATAAAGTTCCTACGATCGATCGTGGAGGAGAATATTTAAGTCACGAATTTGGCTCACACTTAAGAAAATGTGGAATCGTTTCACAACTCACGCCGCTGGAACACCTCAAATAAACGGTGTGTCCGAACGTCGAATCGCACTCTATTGGATATGGTGCGGTCTATGATGTCTCTTACCGATTTACCGCTATCATTTTGGGGATACGCTCTAGAGACAGCTACATTCACTTTAAATAGGGCACCGTCTAAATCCGCTGAGACGACACCGTATGAATTATGGTTTGGGAAGAAACCTAAGCTGTCGTTTCTAAAAGTTTGGGGATGCGATGCTTATGTCAAGAAACTTCAACTGAAAAGCTCGAACCCAAGTCGGAAAAATGCGTATTCATAGGATACCCTAAGGAAACTGTCGGGTATACCTTCTACTTAAGATCCAAGGCAAGATCTTTGTTGCCAAGAACGGATGCTTTTAGAGAAAGAGTTTCTCTCGAAAGAAGTAAGTGGGAGGAAAGTAGAACTCGATGAAGTACTACCTCTCGAACGGAAAGTGGTGCAGCGCAGAAACCGCTTCTGTGATGCCCACACCAAAAGAGGAAAACGTTGATGATGATCAAGGTACTTGGATCAAGTCACTCTCAACTTCGAAGGTCCACGAGGACACGCTCCGCACTGAGTGGTACGGCAACCTGTCATGGAAATCATGTTGCTAGACAACAATGAACCTTCGAACTATGAAGAAGCAATGGCGGGCCCGGATTCCAACAAATGGCTTGAGGCCATGAAATCCGAGATAGAATCCATGTATGAAAACAAAGTATGGACTTTGACAGACTTGCCGATGATCGGCGAGCGATAGAAAATAAATGGATTTTAAGAAGAAGACGGACGCGATGGTAATGTTACCATCTATAAAGCTCGACTTGTCGCTAAGGGTTATCGACAAGTTCAAGGGATTGACTACGACGAGACATTCTCTCCGTGGCGAAGCTTAAGTCCGTCCGAATCATGTTAGCAATTGCCGCATACTATGATTATGAGATATGGCGATGGACGCCAAAACGGCATTCCTTAATGGACATCTTAAGGAAGAGCTGTATATGATGCAGCCGGAAGGTTTTGTCGATCCTCGAACGCTAACAAAGTATGCAAGCTCCAATGATCCATTTATGGACTGGTGCAAGCATCTCGAGTTGGAACATTCGCTTTGATGAGATGATCAAAGCGTTTGGTTTATGCTTGACTTATGGAGAAGCCTGCGTTTACAAGAAAGTGAGTGGGAGCTCCGTAGCATTTCTCCCGTTATATGTTGATGACATACTCTTGATGGGAAATGATACGACACTCTGGACAGCATTAAGGCCTATTTGAACAAGTGTTTTTCAATGAAGGACCTTGGAGAAGCTGCTTATATATTAGGGATCAAGATCTATAGAGATAGATCGAGACGCCTCATAGGTCTTTCACAAAGCACATACCTTGATAAGATTTTGAAGAGGTTCAAAATGGATCAGTCCAAGAAGGGTTCTTGCCTATGTTACAAGGTGTGAGATTGAGCTCGGCTCGACCACCCACCACGGCAAAAGATAAAGAAGAGATGAGTGTCATCCCTATGCTTCAGCCATAGGATCTATTATGTATGCCATGCTTTGTGTACTGACCGATGTAAACCTTGCCGTAAGTTTGGTTGCAAGATACCAAAGTAACCCCGCAAGGAACACCGGACAGCGGTCAAGAATATCCCGAAGTACCGAAAAGGACAAAGGACATGTTTCTCGTTTATGGAGGAGACGAAGAGCTCGTCAGAAAGGCTACGCCGACGCTTAGCTTCGACTCGGATCTGATGACTCTAAGTCACAAACCGGATCGTGTATATGTTGAATGGTGGAGCAAGATGGCTGGTGCAGCTGCAAGCGAGCGTCGTGGCGGGATCTACGTGAAGCGGAGTACATGGCAGCCTCGGAGGCAGCGCATGAAGCGATTTGGGTGAAGGAGTTCATCACCGACCTAGGAGTCATACCCAATGCGTCGGGCCGATCAAACTCTTCGTGACAACACTGGAGCTATTGCCCTTGCCAAGGAGCCCAGGTTTCACAAGAAGACAAGGCACATCAAGCGTCGTTTCAACTCCATCCGTGAAAATGTTCAAGATGGAGACATAGAGATTTGCAAAGTGCACACGGATCTGAATGTCGCAGATCCGCTGACTAAACCTCTCGCGTGCAAAACATGATCAACACCGTAACTCTATGGGTGTTCGATTCATCACAATGTAACTAGATTGGTGACTCTAGTGCAAGTGGGAGACTGTTGGAAATATGCCCTAGAGGCAATAATAAAAGGATTATTATATTTCAATGTTCATGATAATTGTCTTTTGTTCATGCTATAAATGTATTATCCGGAAATCGTAATACACGTGTGAACACTAAGACCCAATGAGTCCCTAGTGAGCCTCTAGTTGACTAGCTCGTTGATCAATAGATAGTCATGGTTTCGACTATGGACATAGGATGTCGTTGATAACGAGATCACATCATTAGGAGAATGATGTGATGGACAAGACCCAATCATAAGCATAGCATAAAAGATCGTATAGTTCGCTTGCTAGAAGCTTTGCCAATGTCAAGTATCTATTCCTTCGACCATGAGATCGTAACTCCGGTTACCGTAGGAGTGCCTTGGGTGTATCAAACGTCACAACGTAATCGGGTGACTATAAAGGTGCATTACGGTATCTCCGAAAGTATCTGTTGGGTTGACACGGATCGAGATCGATTTGTCACTCCGTATGACGGAGAGGTATCTCTTGGGCCCACTCGGTAATGCATCATCATAATGAGCTCAATGTGACCAAGGTGTTGGCCACGGATCATGCATTACTGATGCGAGTAAAGTGACTTGCCGAACGAGACCGAACAAGGTATTGGGATACCGCCGATCGGGTCTCGGGCAAGTAACGCATCGATTGACAAAGGGAATTGTATACGTGGTTTGATCGAATCCTCGACATCGTGGTTCAACCGATGAAATCATCGAGGAGCATGTGGAAGCCAACATGGATATCCGACCCGCTGTTGGTTATTGCCCGAGAGTCGTCTCGGTCATGTCTCAAGTGTCTCCCGAACCCGTAGGGTCTACACACTTAAGGTTCGGTGGCGCTTAGGGTTTGTAGGAAGTCAAGTATGTGACCACCGAATGTTGTTCGAGTCCCTGATGAGATCCCTGACGTCACGAGGAGTTCGGAAGGGTCCGGAGGCAAAGAATAATATATAGGAAGTGGTGTTTCGCCATCGGGAAAGTTTCGGGGTTTCGGTAAAATCACGGACCACCGGAAGGGTCCTGGGTCCACCGGTGGGGCCACCTATCCCGAGGACCCCATGGGCCGAGGGGAAGGAACCAGCCCACAAGGGGCTGGTGCGCCTCTAGGCCCACCTCGCGCCTAGGGTTGAAACCCTAGGGGTGGGCGCCCACCGCTTGGGGCACTCCACCCCCAGCCGCCGCCCCGGAGATTGGATCTCGGGGCCGCCACAGGGGCCTATATAAAGAGGGGGGGGGGGCTGTACACACACATCCCAAGGCGCAGCCCTCCCTCCCAACACATCTCCTCCTCCGTAGAGCTTGGCGAAGCCACGCCGAGATCTTGCTTCTCCACCATCATCACGCCGTCGTCGTCTGCCGGTGGAGCTGTCTTCCTCAACCTCTCCTTCCCCTTGCTGGATCAAGAAGGAGGAGACGCCGATCGTCCCGCACGTGTGTTGAACGCGAGGTGCTGTCCGTTCAGCACTTGGCATCGGTGATCTGAATCACGCTCGAGTCGACTCCATCATCACCTTGCAAGCTTCCGCACGCGATCTACAAGTGGTATGTAGATGTTATCTCTCTCCCGTTACTCGTTGCTTAGATGAACTCATAGATGGATCTTGGTGAAGCCGTAGGAAAAATTTTAATTTTCTGCAACGTTCCCCAACACCCTACCCATATCCACTACCGCGGGTACCACCGTGTTGTAGTATAAAGCAGTAGTACCGCTCGTAGGGTCATTACTATCGCAATGGCGGTAGTACCGCGCCTGTGGCTCACCCAGTTGCACGCGCCGGCCGGTATCATCATGCCAAGCGGTAGTACAATTGTCCTGAGCGGTAGTACTGCTTGTGCGCGTCCGTGTGTAGAAAACTGCTGTATTTGTTCCCCCACTATATAAGGAGGTCTTCTTCCCCAAGAAGACCTAACTCTTTCCCCCCAAGCACCATTGTTGCTTCTAAGCTCATTTTTGTGCACTCTCTCTCGCTAGCCATAAAATCTTGTTGATTTTCCAGGGTTTGCTTGAGAGGTCCCTTATCTACACTTCCACCGAGAGAAATTATGATAAATGGTTTCCCCCCGCTTTATATTATAAAGCACCACTTCCAGCATACAACAGACATTCAACAACAGAAAGAAAAGAGCAAGAACGGTAAAGATACAAGAAACCGGAAGAACCGCTAACTCAGCCAACTCGATCCTGCCTACGGCACGACAAAGACATGGAAGTAACCCGTAGCAGGAGTAGGCCACGCACTGTCAACTCCACCGAGGCCCAAACAATGCTGATCCATAAGATGTCTCTTCCTCCGAAGAAGGCCCCCTGCACTCTCGCCCCGGACCGTAGGGCGCCACGCCGTCGGCAGGTATGCCGCTCACCCGAGCAGAAGGCCGGACCAACAGGATGCCATGGAGAGGACGCAAGCACGGCCGACTCACCTAGCACCGCCGCATCCCATACTTCATCACCGCCGCAGCCCGGATCGACGTCGACCGAAAGCAGCCGAGCCGGAACACCACTGAGGAAGACATCCCTCCACCCGCGAAGCCTCGACCACCCATCCGCCGATCAAAGGTGGTGCCTTCAAGAAGAACCATGACGTTAGAGCGCCATCACCACCCAACCGGAGGGTTTCGGCTTTCGCCCAGGTGGCGGAGGAAGAGGATGGGGGAGTACCTCGATGCCGCCCCTAGAGGAGAAGTCGGAGCATCGCCCGCACCATGGACGCAGCCGCAGACTAAGGGTTTCCCCCGGTCCTGCCCTCCAAACCCTCCATCCCCAACCAGCCGCGAGCACCGGGCACACTGATGCCCGCCTCACCGACCGGCGAGGCAAGAAGAGGCGTGGGGGAGGGGGCCGCGGTCATATCCGCTCCAAGGGGCCAATGGGGATACCCCCGGTGCTAGCTTCGAGCCCGTCGCCAGCCCGCCGCCCACGCGGCCAGACATGGCGGCCTTCCGCATCAGCACCGGCCACCCACCGCAGGGGAGCCGATGCGCCGCCCGTCAGTGGCCGCCGCCATAGATCTGGCGCCGCACAAACAGGAACCCCCGCCCCCGCACGCCCAAGGACCACCACCAGAGAGCCCTTCGCACGACCGCCAAGCACCAGCCCCACCGCCGCCGCCCTCTGCTCGCGCTGCGTCACCACCTGTCCATGTCGGCCCGTGCCAGCCCGCGACAGAACAGGGGAAGAGATGCCCCACCGCCGCCATAGATCTGGCGCCGCACAAACAGGAACCCCCGCCCCCGCACGCCCAAGGACCACCAACAGAGAGCCCTTCGCACGACCGCCAAGCACCAGCCCCGCCGCCGCCGCCCTCTGCTTTCGCTGCGTCACCACCGTCCACGCTGGCCGTGCCAGCCCAAGATGTAACAGGGAAGAGATGCCCCACCGCCGCCATAGATCTGGCGCCGCACAAACAGGAACCCCCGCCCCCGCACGCCCAAGGACCACCACCAGAGAGCCCTTCGCACGACCGCCAAGCACCACTCCCGCCGCCGCCGCCCTCTGCTCGCGCTGCGTCACCACCCGTCCACGTCGGCCCGTGCCAGCCCGCGACAGAACAGGGGAAGAGATGCCCCACCGCTGCCGATGCATACAAGGCTTCGCACCTCCGCGCGAGCCGGCGGCGGCGAGAGGGAGTTGGAGGCCGGCGGCTAAGGTTTCCCCTCCGCGGCACTCGGGGGAGCGATCGGGAAGGGGAGAGGGGGACTACGTGGCTCTGCTTTCGAAAGAGCTTCGGAGGTAATGAAGAAATTAGCCCACCGAGAGAAATTTGATTCCCTCCACTAATCCCTTGCGGATCTTCTTACCTTTGGGTGTTTGGGCACTTTAGACGAGGTCACCTCGGAGCCACAATCCATTGTGGTGAAGATTCGTGGTGGTGTTGGGAGCTTCCAATTAAGTTGTGGAGAGACCACCAACCTTGTTTGTAATGGTCCGGTCACCGCGTTCAAGGGCACCAGTAGTGGATAACGACTTCTTGCATTGTGTGACGGTGTGAGGAGTATAATGTTGCCCTAGTTGTTTATTATGGAGCATTGTGCCTCCCCAGCTCTCCAATAGAGACGTACTTCGCCCTAAAGGAAAGGAACTTTGGTAACACATTCTCGCCTCCTTCGACTCCAAATTGTGATTATCTCTTACCTTTACCTTGTGCAAGCTAATATTGTGTTGTATCCCTTGATTTATTGCTTGTTTTGTTATTGTTAGCATCATATAGGTTGTTCACCTAATTCCATACCTAGACAATCTATTTCTTGGTAAACCTAATTTGATCAAAAGAGCTAAAAATTAGTAGTTGCCTATTCACCCCCCCCTCCAATCAATCATATCGATCATTTAAAAAAAAGCCATACCATTTGATCTTCCTCAACTTCAATTATGCCGGAGGGAGGCACTGATGTACTCCATGGCCGGCGGTTGCGCTATGAATTGGCTAGCGACGGCTGCTCTTGAGCACCTCCGCTGCTCTCTTTTTTCATGGAGCGATAGTTTTTTTTGAGCAAAAAGCTAAGCTTTATTCATTAGTTGGTATTGCTACCGGTATTACAGAAATGTCATGTGGTAGCCCCAGCCAAATATGTCGGCCATGAACCAACTTTACAGCATGCCTAGCTAACTTTTGAGGCTCAAAATTTGAGACTCTTGATTCAAACTTAAAAGAACAAGAACTAAACAAAGATTGCCACGAAGTTATTTCTTTCACCACTCCACCATAGTTTCCACCTGATTTTTCCATTATGTGCTTCACTACTTCTTGACAGTCCGACGCAATCACTATATTCTGTAGCCCCAAATCTTCAGCCAGAGATAAACCTTCTCTGCATGCAATAGCCTCTAGAGTAGGCGGATCTATCAAACCTCGAACGACGAACGCCGAAGATCCAAGATAGTCTCCATTGTTGTTTCTACACATAGCCGTGACTGCTCCAACTCCTCGAGAAACCCCGGCGTCCACATTGATCTTGGTGCAGCCTGGCGGTGCCGGAATCCACCTTCTCGGTCCTGCAGTCTTTTGTCGGATCACCTGGTTCTGAACTTTGTTCTTCTCTTGCTCTAACTCTGAGATGAAATGTGTGATGAACATATATGTGGACAGAGGGCTTTGTTTATTCCTTCATGTATCAGCTTACGTCTCGCCCACCAAATGGCCCAAAGGGTGACTGCTACTTTGATGAACTTTTCATGTGGAATTTGCTCGATCATGGTGAATAACCACCTCCGTGCGTTTAGTTCAGTGTTGCACTGAAGTTCATCAATCAAATCTTGATCAACTAGTGACCAGACGCAGCGAGCAGCAGTACACTCCAGCAGACTGTGTTTCCACGAGTCCGGAGTCCCACATATAGCACATGTGCAACGCGTAGTCATATTCCGGTGCATCCTGACATCTTCCGTTGGTATAGACTGGCGCGCTAGCCTCCACAGAAATACCCGGATTTTAGCCGGAACCGTGGTCTTCCATAGCCGGACCCAAGCATGCTCATCCTCCCGGCTGTTAGACGCAGCAGGTCGTGACTCCAACCAGTCCTCCCTCCTCTTCTTGGTTTCTACTATCATGCGATAACATGAGCGTACACTGAAGATGCCCGATTTCTCATACATCCAGGACCAATAATCTGCCACATTCCTAATACATATTGGAATCTGAAGGATTGCATGTGCATCAAAAGGCAGAAACACCTGATTCACTAGCTCAATGTTCCAGCGTGCATTTCCTGTGTCAATTAAATCCGCCACTAGTTGGGGTGGGTCTGGGACTCTAGAGACGAGTGGCCTCATTAGCTCAGCCCGCGGGATCCAATTTGTAGTCCATATTTCAGTTTGTGATCCGTCCCCAATTCGCCTAATCAGACCCTGCTTCATAATGTCCCTTCCTTCTAGAATAGCCCTCCAGACCTGAGAGGGATGGCTTCCAATGTTTGCATCAAGGATGGAGCTGTTTGGGAAGTATACTGATTTTAGAATTCGGGCACTAAGTGACTCCGGAGAGACCAAGATCCTCCAAGATTGCCGCGCCAGGAGAGCCAAGTTAAAAAGTTCAAAGTCGCGAAAACCAAGACCCCCCATGTACCTCGGCATTGTCATGCTATCCCAAGACACCCAATAGGGCTTACTTTTCCCTTGTTTGCTGCCCCACCAAAAGGCTCTTATGGCTGATGTTAACTTTTCACATAATCCTCGAGGCAATTTGAAGCAAGACATCGAGAAGACCGGGATGGCTTGTGCTACTGATTTGATAAGCACATCCTTCCCCGCAGCAGAGAGTGTCTTCTCCATCAATCCTCTTATCTTGTTCCATAAGCAGTCAATAAGATGTTGGGGAACGTTGCAGAAAATTAAAATTTTTCCTACGGCTTCACCAAGATCCATCTATGAGTTCATCTAAGCAACGAGTAACGGGAGAGAGTTTGCATCTACATACCACTTGTAGATCGCGCGTGCGAAGCTTGCAAGGTGATGATGGAGTCGTACTCGAACGTGATTCAGATCACCGATGCCAAGTGCTGAGCGGACAGCACCTCCGCGTTCAACACACGTGCGGACGATCGGCGTCTCCTCCTTCTTGATCCAGCAAGGGGAAGGAGAGGTTGAGGAAGACAGCTCCACCGGCAAAGACGACGGCGTGATGATGGTGGAGAAGCAAGATCTCGGCAGGGCTTCGCCAAGCTCTACGGAGGAGGAGATGTGTTGGGAGGGAGGGCTGCGCCTTGGGATGTGTGTCCAGCAGCCCCTCCCCCCTCTTTATATAGGCCCCAGTGGCGGCCCCTGAGATCCAATCTCCGGGGCGGCGGCAGGGGGTGGAGTGCCCCCAAGCCGGTGGGCGCCCCACCCCTAGGGTTTCAACCCTAGGCGCGGGGTGGGCCTAGAGGCGACCAGCCCCTTGTGGGCTGGTTCCTTCCCCTCGGCCCATGGGGTCCTCCGGATAGGTGGCCCCACCGGTGGACCTCGACCCTTCCGGTGGTCCCAGTGCTTTTACCGAAACCCCAAACTTTCCCGATGGCGAAACACCACTTCCTATATATTATTCTTTGCCTCCGGACCCTTCCGAACTCCTCGTGACGTCCGGGATCTCATCCGGACTCAACAACATTCGTGGTCACATACTTGACTTCCTACAAACCCTAGCGTCACCGAACCTTAAGTGTGTAGACCCTACGGGTTGGAGACACGCAGACATGACCGAGACGACTCTCGGGCAATAACCAACAGCGGGTCCGGATATCCATGTTGGCTCCCACATGCTCCTCGATGATTTCATCGGTTAAACCACGATGTCGAGGATTCGATCAAACCTCATATACAATTCCTTTGTCAATCGGTGCGTTACTTGCCCGAGACCCGATCGGCGGTATCCCAATACCTTGTTCAGTCTCGTTCCTGGCAAGTCACTTTACTCGCACCGTAATGCATGATCCGTGGCCAACACCTTGGTCACATTGAGCTCATTATGATGATGCATTACCGAGTGGGCCCAAGAGATACCTCTCCGTCATACGGAGTGACAAATCCCGCCTCGATCCGTGTCAACCCAATGATACTTTCGGAGATACCTGTAATGCACCTTTATAGTCACCCGATTCGTTGTGACGTTTGATACACCCAAGGCACTCCTACGGTAACCGGAGTTACACGATCTCATGGTCGAAGGAATAGATACTTGACATTGGCAAAGCTTCTAGCAAACGAACTATACGATCTTTTATGCTATGCTTATGATTGGGTCTTGTCCATCACATCATTCTCCTAATGATGTGATCTCGTTATCAACGACATCCTATGTCCATAGTCGAAAACCATGACTATCTATTGATCACAACGAGCTAGTCAACTAGAGGCTCACTAGGGACTCATTGGGTCTTAGTGTTCACACGTGTATTACGATTTCCGGATAATACATTTATAGCATGAACAAAAGACAATTATCATGAACATTGAAATATAATAATCCTTTTATTATTGCCTCTAGGGCATATTTCCAACAGTCTCCCACTTGCACTAGAGTCACCAATCTAGTTACATTGTGATGAATCGAACACCCATAGAGTTACGGTGTTGATCATGTTTTGCACGCGAGAGAGGTTTAGTCAGCGGATCTGCGACATTCAGATCCGTGTGCACTTTGCAAATCTCTATGTCTCCATCTTGAACATTTTCACGGATGGAGTTGAAACGACGCTTGATGTGCCTTGTCTTCTTGTGAAACCTGGGCTCCTTGGCAAGGGCAATAGCTCCAGTGTTGTCACGAGAAGAGTTTGATCGGCCCCGACGCATTGGGTATGACTCTTAGGTCGGTGATGAACTCCTTCACCCAAATCGCTTCATCGCTGCCTCCGAGGCTGCCATGTACTCCGCTTCACACGTAGATCCCGCCACGACGCTTCTTGCTTGCAGCACCACTAGCTTCGCTCCACCATTCAACATATACACGTATCCGGTTTGTGACTTAGAGTCATCCAGATCCGAGTCGAAGCTAAGCGTCGACGTAGCCTTTCTGACGAGCTCTTCGTCTCCTCCATAAACGAGAAACATGTCCTTTGTCCTTTTCGGTACTTCAGATATTCTTGACCGCTGTCCGGTGTTCCTTGCGGGGTTACTTTGGTATCTTGCAACCAAACTTACGGCAAGGTTTACATCGGTCAGTACACAAAGATGGCATACATAATAGATCCTATGGCTGAAGCATAGGGATGACACTCATCTCTTCTTTATCTTTTGCCGTGGTCGGATCGAGCCGAGCTCAATCTCACACCTTGTAACATAGGCAAGAACCCTTCTTGGACTGATCCATTTTGAACCTCTTCAAAATCTTATCAAGGTATGTGCTTTGTGAAAGACCTATGAGGCGCCTCGATCTATCTCTATAGATCTTGATCCCTAATATATAAGCAGCTTCTCCAAGGTCCTTCATTGAAAAACACTTGTTCAAATAGGCCTTAATGCTGTCCAGAGTGTCGATCATTTCCCATCAAGAGTATGTCATCAACATATAACAGAGAAATGCTACGGAGCTCCCACTCACTTTCTTGTAAACGAGGCTTCTCCATAAGTCTCATAAACCAAACGCTTTGATCATCTCATCAAAGCGAATGTTCCAACTCCGAGATGCTTGCACCAGTCCATAAATGGATCGCTGGAGCTTGCATACTTTGTTAGCGTTCGAGGATCGACAAAACCTTCCGGCTGCATCATATACAGCTCTTCCTTAAGATGTCCATTAAGGAATGCCGTTTTGACGTCCATCGCCATATCTCATAATCATAGTATGCGGCAATTGCTAACATGATTCGGACGGACTTAAGCTTCGCTACGGAGAGAATGTCTCGTCGTAGTCAATCCCTTGAACTTGTCGATGACCCTTAGCGACAAGTCGAGCTTTATAGATGGTAACATTACCATCCGCGTCCGTCTTCTTCTTAAAAATCCATTTATTTTCTATCGCCGCCGATCATCGGGCAAGTCTGTCAAAGTCCATACTTTGTTTTCATACATGGATTCTATCTCGGTTTCATGGCCTCAAGCCATTTGTTGGAATCCGGGCCCGCCATTGCTTCTTCATAGTTCAAGGTTCATTGTTGTCTAGCAACATGATTTCCATGACAGGTTGCCGTACCACTCAGTGCGGAACGTGTCCTCGTGGACCTTCGAAGTTCAGTAGTGACTTGATCCGAAGTACCTTGATCATCATCAACGTTTTCCTCTTCTGTTGGTGTGGGCATCACAGGAACGGTTTCCTGCGCTGCACCACTTTCCCGTTCGAGAGGTAGTACTTCATCGAGTTCTACTTTCCTCCTACTTACTTCTTTCGAGAGAAACTCTTTCTCTAAAAAGCATCCGTTCTTGGCAACAAAGATCTTGCCTTCGGATCTTAAGTAGAAGGTATACCCGACAGTTTCCTTAGGGTATCCTATGAATACGCATTTTTCCGACTTGGGTTCGAGCTTTTCAGGTTGAAGTTTCTTGACATAAGCATCGCATCCCCAAACTTTTAGAAACGACAGCTTAGGTTTCTTCCCAAACCATAATTCATACGGTGTCGTCTCAACGGATTTAGACGGTGCCCTATTTAAAGTGAATGTAGCTGTCTCTAGAGCGTATCCCCAAAATGATAGCGGTAAATCGGTAAGAGACATCATAGACCGCACCATATCCAATAGAGTGCGATTCGACGTTCGGACACACCGTTTATTTGAGGTGTTCCAGCGGCGTGAGTTGTGAAACGATTCCACATTTCCTTAAGTGTGTACCAAATTCGTGACTTAAGTATTCTCCCCACGATCGATCGTAGGAACTTTATCTTACGGTCACGTTGATTCTCTACCTCACTCTGGAATTCCTTGAACTTTTCAAAGGTCTCAGACTTGTGTTTCATTAAGTAGACATACCCATATCTACTCAAGTCATCAGTGAGAGTGAGAACATAACGATATCCTCCGCGAGCCTCAACGCTCATTGGACCGCACACATCGGTATGTATGATTTCCAACAAGTTGGTTGCTCGCTCCATTGTTCCGGAGAACGGAGTCTTGGTCATCTTGCCCAAGAGGCAAGGTTCGCATGTGTCAAGCGATTCATAATCAAGAGACTCTAAAGTCCATCAGCATGGAGCTTCTTCATGCGCTTGACACCAATGTGACCAAGGCGGCGGTGCCACAAATATGTGGGACTATCGTTATCAACTTTACATCTTTTGGCATCCACATTATGAACATGTGTAATATTACGCCGAGATTCATTAAGAATAAACCATTGACCATCGAGCATGACCATAAAACATATCTCTCATATAAATCGAACAACCATTATTCTCAGACTTAAATGAGTAGCCATCTCGTATCAAACGAGATCCAGATACAATGTTCATGCTCAAACTTGGCACTAAATAACAATTATTGAGGTTTAAAACTAATCCCGTAGGTAAATGTAGAGGCAGCGTGCCGACGGCGATCACATCGACCCTGGAACCATTCCCGATGCGCATCGTCACCTCGTCCTTCCGCCGATCTCCGTTTATTCCGCAGCTCTGCTGTGAGTTACATATGTGAGCAACGGCACGGTATCAAATACCGGGAGTTACTACGAGTAATGGTAAGGTACACATCAATTACATGTATATCAAATATACCTTGGGTTTTGCGGCCTTCTTATCCGCTAAGTATTTGGGGCAGTTCCGCTTCGGTGCTTCTTCCCTTGCAATAAAAGCACTCGGTCTCGTGCTTGGGTCCATTCTTTGACTTCTTCCCGCAACAAGCTTACGGGCGCGGCAACATCTTTGCCGTCCTTCTTGAAGTTCTTCTTACCCTTGCCCTTCTTGAACTTAGTGGTCTTATTGACCATCAACACTTGATGTTCTTTCTTGATTTCAGCCTCTGCTGACTTCAAAGATCGAGAACACTTCAGAATGGTCTTTACCATCCCTGCATGTTGTAGTTCATCACAAAGCTCTTGTAGCTTGGTGGGAGCGATCGAGGATTCTGTCAATGACCGCCTCATCCGGGAGGTTAATGTTCAAGCTGGGTCATACGTGCGTGCAACCCGGACATCTTCGTGATGTGTTCATCGACGAACTGTTCTCCTCCATCTTACAATCTGTAGAACTTGTCGGAGACATCATATCTCTCGACCGGGCATGAGCTTGGAAAACTAGTTTCAGCTCTTGAACATCTCATATGCTCCGTGATGCTCAAAACGCTTTTGGAGCCCGGTTCTAAGTCTGTAGAGCATGCCGCACCGAACGAGGGAGTAATCATCGGTAGCGAGTTTGCCAAGCGTTCATAACGTCTGGGTTCTTCGGGACGGAGCGGCACCTAGCGGTCCTTCTAGGACATATTGTTTCTGGCAGCTATGAGGATGATCCTCGTGTTCGGACCCGTCCGTATAGTTGCTGCCATCATCTTTCAGCTTGGTTTTCTAGGAAGCGTTGAAGTTCATGTTGACATTAGCGTTGGCCATTGATCTACAAGACATATTTGCAAAGGTTTTAGACTAAGTTCATGATAATAAAGTCCTTAATCAAAATTATGAACTCCCACTTAGATTAGACATCCTCTAGTCATCTAAGTGTTACACGATCCGAGTCGACTAGCCCGTGTCCGATCATCACGTGAGACGGACTAGCCATCGTCGGTGTACATCTTCATGTTGATCGTATCTTCCATACGACTCGTGTTCGACCTTTCGGTCTCCGTGTTCCGAGGCCATGTCCGCACATGCTAGGCTCGTCAAGTTAACCCTAAGTGTTTTCGTGTAAAACTGTCTTACACCGTTGTATGTGAGCGTAAGGATCCATCACACCCGATCATCACGTGGTGCTTAGAAACGACGAACTGTAGCAACGGTGCACGCTTAGGGGAGAACACTTCTTGAAATTTTATAAGGGATCATCTTATTTACTACCGTCGTCCTAAGTAAACAAGATGCATAAACATAATAAACATCACATGCAATTATATAGTTGTGACATGATATGGCCAATATCATCAAGCTCCATTGATCTCCATCTTGGGGCTCCATGATCATCTTGTCACCGGCTTGACACCATGATCTCCATCATCATGATCTCCATCATCGTGTCTTCATGAAGTTGTCACGCTAACGACTACTTCTACTTCTATGACTAACGCGTTTAGTAATGAAGTAAAGTAGTTTACATGGCGTTCTTCAATGACACGCAGGTCATACAAAAAATAAAGACAACTCCTATGGCTCCTGCCGTTGTCATACTCATCGACATGCAAGTCGTGAATCCTATTACAAGAACATGATCTCATACATCACAATTCAACATTCATCACAACTTCGGCCATATCACATCACATGATCAATCGCTGCAAAAACAAGTTAGGCGTCTTCTAGTTGTTGTTTGCATCTTTTACGTAGCTGCGATTGGGTTCTAGCAAGAACGTTTTCTTACCTACGAATCACCACAACGTGATTTTGTCAACTTCTATTTACCCTTCATAAGGGCCCTGTTCATCGATTCGCTCCAACTAAAGTGGGAGAGACAGACACCGCCAGCCACCTTATGCAACTAGTGCATGTCGACCGGTGGAACCGGTCTCACGTAAGCGTCACGTAAGGTTGGTCCGGCCGCTTCATCCCACAATACCGTTGAGCAAGAAAAGACTAGTAGAGGCAAGTAAGATGACAAGATCAACGCCCACAACAAATTGTGTTCTACTCGTGCAATAGAGAACTACGCATAGACCTAGCTCATGATGCCACTGTTGGGGAACGTTGCGTAAAATTAAAATTTTCCCTACGGCTTCACCAAGATCCATCTATGAGTTCATCTAAGCAACGAGTAACGGAGAGAGTTTGCATCTACATACCACTTGTAGATCGCGCGTGCGAAGCTTGCAAGGTGATGATGGAGTCGTACTCGAGCGTGATTCAGATCACCGATGCCAAGTGCTGAACGGACAGCACCTCCGCGTTCAACACACGCGGGACGATCGACGCCTCCTCCTTCTTGATCCAGCAAGGGGAAGGAGAGGTTGAGGAAGACAGCTCCACCGGCAAAGACGACGGCGTGATGATGGTGGAGAAGCAAGATCTCGGCAGGGCTTCGCCAAGCTCTACGGAGGAGGAGATGTGTTGGGAGGGAGGGCTGCGCCTTGGGATGTGTGTCCAGCAGCCCCTCCCCCCTCTTATATAGGCCCCAGTGGGGCGGCCCCGAGATCCAATCTCCGGGGGGCGGCGGGGGGGTGGAGTGCCCCAAGCCGGTGGGCGCCCCACCCCTAGGGTTTCAACCCTAGGCGCGAGGTGGGCCTGAGGGCGCACCAGCCCCTTGTGGGCTGGTTCCTTCCCCTCGCCCATGGGGTCCTCCGGATAGGTGGCCCCACCGGTGGACCCAGGACCCTTCCGTGGTCCGTGATTTCACCGAAACCCCAAACTTTCCCGATGGTCAAACACCACTTCCTATATATTATTCTTTGCCTCCGGACCCTTCCGAACTCCTCGTGACGTCCGGGATCTCATCCGGACTCAAACAACATTCGGTGGTCACATACTTGACTTCCTACAAACCCTAGCGCCACCGAACCTTAAGTGTGTAGACCCTACGGGTTCGGAGACACGCAGACATGACCGAGACGACTCTCGGGCAATAACCAACAGCGGGTCTGGATATCCATGTTGGCTCCCACATGCTCCTCGATGATTTCATCGGTTAAACCACGATGTCGAGGATTCGATCAAACCTCAGATACAATTCCTTTGTCAATCGATGCGTTACTTGCCCGAGACCCGATCGACGGTATCCCAATACCTTGTTCAGTCTCGTTCCTCGGCAAGTCACTTTACTCGCATCAGTAATGCATGATCCCGTGGCAACACCTTGGTCACATTGAGCTCATTATGATGATGCATTACCGAGTGGGCCCAAGAGATACCTCTCCGTCATACGGAGTGACAAATCCCGCCTCGATCCGTGTCAACCCAACAGATACTTTCGGAGATACCTGTAATGCACCTTTATAGTCACCCGATTCGTTGTGACGTTTGATACACCAAGGCACTCCTACGGTAACCGGAGTTACACGATCTCATGGTCGAAGGAATAGATACTTGACATTGGCAAAGCTTCTAGCAAACGAACTATACGATCTTTTATGCTATGCTTATGATTGGGTCTTGTCCATCACATCATTCTCCTAATGATGTGATCTCGTTATCAACGACATCCTATGTCCATAGTCGAAACCATGACTATCTATTGATCACAACGAGCTAGTCAACTAGAGGCTCACTAGGGACTCATTGGGTCTTAGTGTTCACACGTGTATTACGATTTCCGGATAATACATTTATAGCATGAACAAAAAGACAATTATCATGAACATTGAAATATAATAATCCTTTTATTATTGCCTCTAGGGCATATTTCCAACATAAGATACTTGAACGCTCCATTTTTGGATGAGCCTACATCCGTGGGCAGTCCCAAATATTTTTCACTAAGCTGTTCATTGGGAACTTGCAAGACTTGTTTCACCTGCTGCCTCACTGACTCTGGACATCCCTTACTGAAAAAACATGATGATTTGTCCCTGTTTACTCTTTGACCAAAAGCCCTTGCATAAGTCTCCAATAAGAGAGAAACTTCTTCCGCCCCTTCCGAATTTGCTTTAAAAAACAGCAGGCTGTCATCTGCAAACAACAAGTGGTTTATCGGCGGAGCCGTTGAAGCCACTTTAATTCCTCCAAGGTTTGATGACTGAACTCGAGATTTTAAGAGGCACGAAAGGCCCTCTGCTGCCAGCAAAACCAGATAGGGTGAAATAGGATCCCCTTGACGGATACCACGCGTAGGGTTGAACTCTTCCAATTTTTCTCCATTAAACATAACCGAGAAGGAGACAGATGACACCATCCCCATCACAATATTCACCCAATTTTGAGTGAAACCAAGCTTCAACATAATTGCTCTGAGGTAGTTCCATTCGACTCGGTCATAAGCCTTCATCATATCCAACTTCAACGCACACGACCTGTGAACCTGAGCTTTGTTTCTCTTCATAAAATGAAGGCATTCATAAGCGACAATGATGTTATCCATAATTAATCTAGCCAGGACGAAAGCCGATTGCTCCTCAGAAATAATCTCAGGAAGTATTAACTTCAAGCGATTAGCTATCACTTTTGATGCAACCTTATACAATACGTTACACAAACTGATTGGACGGAATTGTGTAAGCAGCGTAGGGTTTTTTACCTTCGGGATTAGTACTAGCACCGTATTGTTGATCTCCTTTGCGCTTTCGGTACCTGAGACAATACGAAGTACCACTCTGGCAACCTCCTCGCCACATACCTCCCAATGGCGTTGGAAAAAATGAGCGGGGAAACCATCAGGTCCGGGAGCCTTCGTAGGTGCCATCTGAAATAACGCGGTCTTTACCTCGTCGGCGGTGTAAGGTGCATTCAACTGTTCATTCATATGGGCGGTTACCTTAACTGGTATTGTATTCAACACCTCGGCCATATCATGGACCCCCTCAGACGTGTATAGGTTACTGTAGAAGGAGTTAACCAGATCCTTCATCGTTTGTATATCCTCCGTGGAGTTACCATCCTCCTGTACCAGTAACTTG
Organism: Aegilops speltoides; assembly: GCA_021437245.1. Taxonomy (NCBI): domain Eukaryota; kingdom Viridiplantae; phylum Streptophyta; class Magnoliopsida; order Poales; family Poaceae; genus Aegilops; species Aegilops speltoides. The sequence continues at coordinate 15,384 of JAHHZJ010003107.1, read as the reverse complement.
ATCAAGTTTTTTCTTCTGCGCATACTCGCCCTTAAGTGGAAGAACCGCGTATTTTTATCACCTGCCCGGAGCCATTCTACTCTAGCGCGCTGCCTCCACATCAGCTCTTCTCTGTGATAGAGCTCAATAAGATTCTCCTTGATCTTTAATTCTCTGTGAGAGGGGCCAACCCTCCCGGGCACACTTTGCAAAATCTCAATCTCACGTTTTAGGGATCTAATCTGCTTGCGCACACTCCCAAACGTGGTCTTGTCCCATGCAGATAAAGACAAGGCTAGGGCTGCCAGCTTCCCCTTGATTTCAGCCACTGAACTACAGGCCGGCGCGCCCCCCCAGTCATTCGCGACCTTTGCATGCAACTGGTCATGGGATTCCCACATGGTTTCATACCGAAAAGTGTGCTGTCGCTGTCTTCCCTCCTGTTCTCCATATGGATGCAAAATAATGGGTGCGTGATCCGACGAGCCCGCCGTGAGATGATCCACACGCGCCCTTGGGAACTGCGCAGTCCATGCACTGCATGCAAGTGCTCTATCGAGTCTAACTCTTGTATATGATCCGCCAGTAACTTTGTGCTCAAAAGTCCATGGAATTCCTGTATACCCTAAATCGAGCAAGGCACAGTCATCCACAACTGATCTGAACGCTGCAATCTGACTCTGGCTTCTCTGACCAACTCCATCATGTTCCCTAGCATGCAACACTTCGTTAAAATCTCCAATCAACATCCATGGGAGTGGGGAAGATCCCGCTATATCCCGGATAGTATCCCATGTGTTTTGTCTCGCCGCAACCTGCGCTTCTCCATAAACACAAGTTAGCCTCCATGGGATTGGTCCCGTTTCATCAATGAGTGCATCAATATGATACTTAGAGTAACCTTGAACATTAAGCTTTATTTCATTATTCCAAGACAATCCTAAGCCTCCACTTCTACCAGAACTACTCACAGCATAACTATTATCAAAACCAAAAGAAGTTTTCAGATTCTCGACACGTACTTTATCTAGGTGTGTTTCTACTATGCAAAGTACATCCGGGGTAAATTGCTTTGCAAGATCGCAAAGCTCGCGAACTATCGCGGGTCTACCCACCCCACGACAGTTCCAGCACAGTATACTCATTGTGCCCCGCGGAGGCCACTCTGGGTCTCCGCGATGGGCGCATCATTTGTCTTGTCACTGGGGTTTTTCTTGGGCACTCCCTTGTCAGTAAGGGCTACCTTGGCTCTCTTCTGATCCTGTCGTGAAGTCGGGCTTGGAGGAACTGTAGGAGGTGCTGGAAGCATGAGCTTGTTGGCCATCGCTCCCTTAGGCTCGTTTTTCTCATTTGCTTGGCCTGTCTCTGAAGATCTCTTCCTGACCGATTCAGCGTCGACCATGCAAGCATCCACGTCCTCCCTTCCTGCTTGTTGGCTGGGCTGCTGGGACATGCCCCGTCCAACGTTGAAACCTGCTCCTCCCCTTGATGCTCCTCGTCCAAAGCCGCCTCTTCGGGCGCGTCCTTCTCCTGGACCCCTTCCTGCACCCCAGAACCAGCTTGCTCTCAATTCTTTAAAAACTAAGGCCTTCGGGGGGTGAACTCCATCACCATGCTCCTTGTATTGATGTCCAAGGTGACCACATACGGCACACCAGTCCGGGAGCCGTTCGTACTTCACCAGAAAGATTTGTCTCTTGTTCTCCTTAACAACTGACGTAGCATTCTTTAGACGCTTGTGAACATCAATCTTGACCCGAACCCTATAGAAATTTCCCTCAAAATCATGAGACTTAGGTTCCACAAACACAACTTCACCAATCTTCCCCGCCAAAGCCCTCAACATGGGGAATAATCCATCAGGAAGATCATGAATCTGAGCCCAGATCTCAAGAGTATCAAGCTTGATTAGAGACGGTTTTGTGAACCCGTCATAAGGTGCAATGATCACCGCAAAACCCTTATAATTCCATGGCCCTTCTTGCATGACTCTCTCCCAATCGCCTAAACACGAGAATTGTAAGGTGTATAGATTATCTTCCAGTGCCCTAATCTTTACCTCTTGGGCCAGATCCCATGCCGCCCTCATCGTCTTGAAGAACCAATAGTGGCTGTAACCCTTCTCCATGTGAACCCGAGCCAACGCCATCCACCTGATCGACTCCGGTGGGGGTGCTTCTTGTTCCTCAAAAACTACATCTTCCAGATCATCTTCCAGGAGACCAAGCCTCTCCATCATCTCTGCCACATCCTCCGAGTCCACTGTCTTTGAACCCGAGGCCTTGTCCGCCATCTCTGAAACCCTAACCCGACGAAGAAACAACGATCGGGCTTTTTGGAGGAACCCTAGAACGCCTCTCACATCCAAGCTCGTGGTCAGAAGAACCAGCGAGGAGGGACGGTGGCGACAGGGGATATCCGATCTCGACGTTCGGCTGGCGCCGCCGCGAGTAGAACGAACCCTAACGAGAGGGGAAACTGGTCAGGGTTTTGGCTAGCAGTTCATGGAGCGATAGTGTGTTTGCGATTGCGACGCTTATTCGTGCTGCTCTATCAGCGGTGTCGTGGGCTGCACTACTGGTGGACTGCCAGTTGGGCATCATGCCTATATATTATTAATTTTTTGCTCCAGCCTTGGGTGGGCCACAACCCACTCGACCTTGCGGAAGCTCCGCCAGTGTTGTGAAGCCAATATGAAGTTGAACTTTGAAAGTTCCAGTTATAACAAACACCAGACGTGTTCCATACATTGCGGAACAGAACCCTCAATGGAAATTTTATGGGATCTTTGACAAAAGAATTGTGTGATCACGGATTTATTATAGCCCTTGAAAACGAGGTGCACTTATTTTAGGGGTTCATCGTTGCCTTTGATTACAAGGTGCACTTTTTGTACACGTACATCATCGTTTTTGCTTATGAGGTGCACCTAGTTCTATGTGCACGACACAGCATACAGAAGCCGGCAACAGAAGAGCAACTAACTAACGGGCACCCCTTGCGGGAGCTCCTCAAGGGTCATTTTTGACTGGCTGAGAGTGAACCATTTGGCACGCTCGCAGCCACTACCACATGCTAGGCGCTCCCTCAGCATATTTTTTCTGTATGCGTAAGCGGTTATTGATGTTATATTTTCTGAATTATTTGTCTTTTCATTTTTGCCCGGTTTTGAAAAGAAACCGACTTTTTTTGTAAAAAAATCGTTTTTTTCTTTTGGTAGAGTCATAGAGTTGCTTCTCGTGGAGGCACAGGTTTGCTTCCATGAGAGGCATAGATGTGCCTCTGGAAAAGGAAAAAAAACTGTTTTTTGTGCGAGAGGCACAAATTTGTTTCTTGTGGATACATAGGTTTGCTTCCACGAGAGGTACAACTGTGCTCTCGGAAAGAGAAAAAACATGTTTTTTTCTACCGCGCGAAGCAAAAGGTGGAAGCACAGGTTTGCTTTCGCGGGAGGCACATATTTTCTTCTTGTTGAATCACATGTTAGCTTCACCTGGAGGCACAGTTTTGCCCCCGCAAGAGTAATAATTGTGCCCCTCGGAAAGGGAAAAATGTTGGAATAAAATCATGCTTCCAGCGTGGTTATTTTTTTCTTACGGTTTTTCTTTTTTTTTGGTAAAAAAGGTTTGTTCAAACCTATTAACATGGGGTCTAGTTTCGAAGACCTCGACGCGAGAAATCCTACGGTGAAAATGGTTCCCGATTTGAACGCACGGTTTAGGAGATAAAACATTTTGAATAAATGAATTTACAAAAAATAGGTATTTGTCCGTGCGTTGCTACGGAATATAAATATTTTATTACATTAGCCCACAATTTACCTATCCATATTATATGATTGTGTAAATAAATGTTTACCAATTCCTGCCCGTAATCACTTATTGACTTACCAAAGAAAATGTAGTTTACTTGGTATGTAAAAAAAGATGGGACAACTTATGGGTTTTAAAGGAATGATCATCGGAAATAATATGGAATGTTGGACGAAACACTCCACCTGGTTGGAAAAGGAACACTATTCTTTATTTTAAGTAGACATGAAAAGAAAACTCACAAGTTGTGACAAGTGATGCACATGGTACCCCTTAATTAGTGATTTCCTTTTTTTTGAGCTTTTAATTAGTGATTTCCTGGCAACAACTGACTATGGCATGCAAAGGAAGAGACATGGGATGCGGAACGTTTATTTCCATGTGAGGATAACTTCGCACAGGGCGCGCCCAACTGGGCTACCCCATTGGGGCTGAAACCCGGAGATAGAGGAAAATGCTCAAAAAAAAGTGGGCGCACGAATGGGGATTCTTACTATAGATCTCTGGCTTGCGCAATCACCTTGCTAGCCAGTCAAACTACAGATGTTGTCGACAAATGCGTAGCGCGACCACACCAGCGGCGTAAGCTAAACAGTAATTAATAAAATTTCAAACACTTTCAGCGGAAATTGTGTATAATTATTGACAAACGTGAACAAGGCTTTAATTTCTGAACATCTTTGAAACTGAAATGAGATTTTAAAATTCCCGAAGATTTTATGAATTTGTAGAAAAAGACTTGAAAAAGGTACATCTTTTGAAATTTCAAACAATTAAAAAAACCGAACTTTTCTAAAATTTTCAGCAAAATTACAGAACTGCAGACCATTTTATAAAATTTGAACTTTTTAAATTGGTTTTTTCACTTGGTGAACAAAAAATGAATACAAAGACAAATTGAAAGTCCAGAACAAATTTTGAAAATGTGATTTTCATTAATTGGTAATTGTTTTGGGAAAACATGATTTTTTTTAAAGTCAGAACCAAATTTTGAAAACAAGAACAATTTGAATAACCTGAACAATTTTTCAAATCACGAACGTATTACAAATTCTTAGAACAAATACCGAAATGGATAAAAATTCTTAAAAACCTCAAAAAATTGTATGCGAAAGTTTTTTGAATATGTGAACCACAAACCGAAGACAAGAATAAGTTTTTAAATATATGAACAAGTTTTGGAAAGAGGAACATTTTTTTGAAATTCTGGGAATTTTTCTAAAAATGCAGCCATGTTTTGAACTTATGTACACTTTTTAAAACGCGACCATTTTTAAAAAAATTAACTTTTCTTAAAAGCACAAACATTTTTTAATGTTTCTCAACAATTTTTGAAATGTGAAATCTTTAAACAAAGACAAAAAAACTTGAATATATAAAAGAAACGGAAAAGAAAAAATAAGCAGAAAAGGAAAAGAAAAAAAGAAGAAAGAACAAAAATAAAAATAAAACCTAAAAAATAAAAATAGAAAAATAGAAAAGAAACGTGAAAGCCGTTTCAGACAACCTTCTAGAAGTTACCCAAAATCAGAAAAATCGTCTGGAAAACTATAGAAGGTCTGCAAGACAGGAAATTCTGCAACATGTTAAATGGGCCATCCCAGGTCATCGCTTGATCTCCAGGTGGGAAAGGTCGACATTTTGAGGCAACATGCGTCTAGTAAGAAATTCCCAGGAATCCCTAGCTATAAAAGAAAAGTTAAAAATAATAAGAGCGAAAAAATACAAACGAAAAAGAAAGGAAAAAAAATAAAAGATATAGAAAACAGAAGCAGAAGTAACAGGAAAAAAAAAACCATTAAATGAAAAAAAAATTAAAAAACCCGGTCGAGGGAACGCTCTAGAAGGTTCCCAAAAGAAAGAAGTTTATTTTTCACCCCCAAATGTGCCTCAATGGACGAATCCTCCCCTGAAGTCTAATTTGGTACAATTTTGACCCTGAAATCTCCAAAACCGGATGAATTTGCCCCTTGAGTGGTTTTGCTGTAATTTTGCTGGTTTTCGGGGATGACGTGGCATTGTTTTCTTTGGATTGGTCCTGCTTCAACGCCCGCAATGGCCCGGCCCGTTCGCACTGCTCGTGTGCGCTTCAGATAGGCTTCGCCTCGGCCTCGCTTTTGGGACGGCCCAGTGCGAGGGTGGGTCAGTTTTTTTATTCATTTTTGTCCATTGCATTTTTATCTTTTATTTTAATTTGTAGCACTTTATAAAAAAAAGGTAGGTAAATTTTCAAATATTGTCATGAATTTGGAACATGCCACTAAATTTAAAAACGGTCAGAAATTTTAGAATAGTTTAAAAAATGTGATCTTTTGGAAATATTCATGAATTAAAAATGTTACATAATTTATAAAAATGTCTTGAATTAAAACATTTGTGTATTAAAAATATTCTGAACAAACATAAAAAATTCTGAATTATAAAAATGTTTATAACTTTTAAAATGTTCCTGGATTATATTAAATGTGCTTAAATTTACAAATATTCTTGGATTTAATAAAACTCAATACCATCTCTGAATTGAGAAGCAAATAAAAAGCAAAAAACGAAAAATAAAAATGCAAGAATAACAGGTAGAAATAAACATAGTAACAAATTGAGGTTGTAGAACCAACCTTCCCAAAACCGGTTTGAGAAGGCTGAACTAGGCTAGCCCAATACCATTCGCGAGTGTTGGGGCTGCGTGTTTGCCAGTTTTAGCACCTCATTTTTTTAGAAGCTCCATCTCTGAATTTTGCGAGATTCATACACCGAGACCGCAACAATCTACTGGATCTGCTCCTTGTACCAACCTGGTGGAGAAGTCGATCACGCCTCCGAATGGAATGTCGACAATTAATGTGGATGTTGTTGTTTCTTGCCATGGAGAACATGGTACATCGGCAACGGTATGCAGGGACAAACAAGACTAACTATAAGTCAACACGTTGGCATGTTAGGTTCATATTATTACTATTTCGCAAAAATAAAAGAATTCATATTATTACGCACTAGCTGCCACCTACTATATAGCACACCATTCATCTCATCGAGTTATCCCCACACATGGTTACAATAGAGTTTTATACAAAAATCAGTTTGGGACTGCTCCACTTCACCAAAATCAGTTTCGCTCCACTAAATTCACTTTGGAGCAGTTTCATACAGAAGTTGTAGCACTATCAAAGAGAATGTTTGTCTTTCATCTAGCTCCAACTTCAAGAATGAGAAATTTGGTGGAAAGGATATATTTGATTGGTTGAGAGGGAAGAAACGAAGGGGTATCCACTTACTGGTGGCAGTGGTGGGTAATTTCCACCCAACTCCAGCTTCTTTAGTTTTATGAAGCACCCCCTCAAGAGCTTCATAAAAAACCGGAAGTTGTACCCTGAATTCTTTTTTTTTTGCGGAGCGGCATATCGTGGAGCTACCCTGTTTGACTTGTGTTTTCTGGAGCGGACCTGAATTTTAAGGAGTAGAGCAGTCCCAAACAGGCTCTAAGAAACCAGATCTGAATAGCTTGCCGCTGTGCAATTATGCAAAGATGGCTTATTACAAATGACAACTGGGCGCCAATCTCCATCGCAGCTTATAAAAAAGTGTGGATGATGTACTAGTTGATTGTTGTGTCCCAACTCGTCACCACGTATAATAGTCATTTAGGCGCCAACAATGCATTTTACTTTTAGGTTACATCATTTAATTACATAAAATAGTAGGTGCGTGAAGTCGCGGTTAGTGGTAGGTTACATGTTCTTGGCTTATCCTTGAGTATCCTACGCTGGAACTTATTATATTTGTGGCAGGATCTCATCTAAGAGAAGACTTTAGGATGTATCCTCTCGACCAACAGAGATGGTACATCAATATTTGATGATTTTTTAACATGCGATTTCAAAGAGGAGACCCTACAGTTGCTCAAAATATGTACTTTGCTTAGAAATCAATACCTCTCACCTTTTTAGCTTTCGTGTATAGCCCATCTAGCCAGACAAGGATGGTATTCAACGGCCCTGTACATGAAAAGAAAAACAGTTGTACAGAGATGAAGATCGACATGGAGAAAAGGGTAGGATTTTGTTGATGGAGACAGTGATGATGGAGTGAATGAAAATGATTCCTACGATGCCTTGGTGTTGCCGAGGACAACAAATTTGAGTTCCCCTAGACGGAGGAGCTGCATCTCCGGCATAATAAGAATTCCGGCAGAGATGGTGTTCAGTATGCCACCGCGGCATCAAAACAATGTGATACAATTTCTCACGGAGATTTCGCTAACATAAGATCTCCAGTGCCGGTGAGGCAACCAGGGTAGCTGTGTGGGCCCCACATGCCTCCTCCAAGCGCCCTGGGTCTGGGTTGCGTAGGCATGACGTGTGGCCCAACAAGGCACCCCCTGGTCCAAGCTTCCGGGCCATGGCCCCTTTTTCTTTTGAAAATGAGCATTCTGGTTTTTGTTGATTTTTCCTTGCTGTGGAAAAGTCATTATCACCGCTTGACATTTTCTCCATTCTTGAGAGTCCCCCCACCCGATGCAAACATTCAAAACAAAAGAAAACAAAGAAAAAATGATGACAAAGGAAGACGAAGAGAAAGGAAAGAAGAACAGCCTCAATCGACATGAAATACGAAGGCCACACTGGCAGGCGAGCGCAGCAGGAATACTCGACCGGGTGGCAGCGATGAGCTCGAAGATCACTTAAGGTCTGCGCCACACCGTACCCAACGTATGGTAATTATGAAAGCCTAGAGTGTGTGTTGGGTGCATGGAAGATGCCACCTTTTGTATGCCAAACCGTGCAACACGACGCCTGGTAGCACGTACTAATAACCAGTCTCCACAGCAACCTCTTAACTGGCAATAGACAACAAAACAAACAGTAATCAGCAACCTGGAGCCAGAAAGCAACCACCATCCACCGACCCGGAGACCACACATCTGGATTGCGCGTTTCCTAAGTCTGCTCGGTGATGGTGTCCTGGATTAGGGATGGCTCACCACGTTGTGGCAGGGACAAACAAGGCTAGTTATAAGTCATCACGTTCGCATGTTAGGTTCATGTTATTACCATTTTGCAAACAGAAAAAAAATCATACAATTACGCTCTAGCTGCCGCATACTGGCATACCATTCATCTCATCGAATTATTCCTACACACGGTTGCATTAGTGTTTTATACTAAGAAACCAGATCTGAGCAGCCTGCCGCTATGCAATTATGCAAAGATGAATTATAACAAATGACAAGTGGGCGCTAATCGCCATCGCAGCTTGTAAAAAAGTGTGTGGACGATGTACTAATTGATTTTGTGTCCCAAGAAAGACAAGTTATAGAATTCTATACGCACAACACGTCACCCCGTTTAACAGTCATTTAATTACCTAAATTAGTTGGTGCATGAAGTCAATGGTTAGAGGTAGGTTACATGTTCTTGGCTTATCCTTGATTATCCTATGCTGGAACTTATTATATTTGTGATAGGGAAATGATTCTAATCAGTCGGCAGATGTAGCACGAGGCGTCCGTAGCCTCCCTTGCTTGACAAGTGTCCTGTTTGACCACACACGTCTCTCTCCCTCATCTTTTCTTGCAATAACATCGTTGTTTCACAACTGTGACAGCGAACGATGACTTCACGAGTGTGCGGTGCTGCTGGAGATATGTTGTAATGTTTGCAACATGCGCCTTGTTGCAGAAAATTAGGTGCGGCGAAAATGTTGTTGCAATTTTTGCAACAAGGGTCTTATTGTAGAAAAATAGGGAAGAAGAGGTTATGCAACATGGGTCTTGCTGCAGGAGATTAGAGAAGAAAAGGTTTTGCAACAAGGATTTTGTTGCGGAAAATTAGGGAACAAGACTTTTTACAACAAAAGCCTTGTTGCAAGAGGAACAACGATTAGAATCACCCGACTGATCACGACTATAGTTGCACCACATGCGCACCCGTCAGATACAAGTTTAATCGGACGACACACAACCCCTATAGGCCGCCCAAGACCTACATCACTGGACGCGTCCCTCTGCCATTTTTCTGCAACATCATCTAGGTTGCAGAAGTCATCCCCCAACAACGTCCATGTTACAAAAACATTAAGATGAGATCATAATTCTGCAACATCATCTGTGTTGCAGAAGTCTGTCCGCAACGACACTCATGTCTCAAAAAGATAAGGTGAAAAATAAATCTATAACAAAATCTCTATTGCAAAAGTTTCCGCAACAAGAGATATGTGCAAACGGTTTAGCAATACTGCCTTTGTTGCAATTGTGAGGAAAGAGCCGGGCCGATGGATGTGGCAGATCAAACGACTGTGAAGGTGGCGGATCTTTGAAAAAATTGGCTAGCGGACGCGTAGCGTCGCCCTTTGTGATAGGCATCTCATCTAAGAGAAGACTTTAGGATGTGTCCTCTCGACCAACAGAGATGGTACGTCACTATTTGATGATTTTTTAACGTGTGATTTCCAAGAGGAGACCCTACAGTTGCTCAAAATATGTAGTTTGATTACACATCAATACTCCAACTTTGCAGAAATATCATCATCTCAGTCTCACTACTGTCCCTCACCTTTTTAGCTTTCGTGTATAGCCCATCTAGCCAGAAAAGGATGGTATACAATTCAACGGCCCTGTACATGAAAAAAAAACAATTGTTGGGCCATGGTGGAATGTGGATAGTTATGCAATAAAATCTGTAAAGTTGGGAGTTATATATATTTTATACTCAACAATTCGGTTATTCCAATTCTAAATAATTTCCTATCAAATTAAGCTCAAAAGGAACTATAATGCCTAAGCGGTTGAAGATTAACCCGTCTATTTTTTAGGTAAATGGTAAGTACAAGACTGCCAAATAGTGGCCGAGCTACATAAGAAAAGTTCCGCGGGCGAGAGAGCACAAAATATTTCTAGTTCCATACCTTGTATACTATTTCGTTGGATATTGGTCACTACTCAATAGCTTCTGTTCTAGTTTATTATAAGATGAGCATGTCATTTGGCAATCTATACTACTACAAACCAAAATAAGCCATGACACATGACCATCTATATATACTACTCCAAACAAAAATAAGCCATACCATTTGATCTTTCTCAACTTTCATTGTGCCGGAGGGAGGCACTGGTGTGCACCGGTGGCCTGTGGCCGTCGGCTGCACTATGAGGCGGCCGTCGACGGCGGATCCTCAGCACCTCCGCTGCTTTTGTTTTCATGGAACGATTGTCTGTTTGCAAGGCTGATGTGTGCTGCTCTATCGGCGGTTTCGTGGGCTGCACTACTGGTGGGCTGGCTAGTTGGACACTATGCCTATATATTAATACTATTTTAGTCTTCTCAATTTTTTTTTTACTATTTTAGTCTATCCTTGGGCGGGCCAAAACACACTCTACCTTGCGGAAGCTCTGCCAGTGCTGTCAAACCAATACGAAGTTGAAATTTGGAAGTCCATGTGATATCAAACACCCGCGTTCCATACATTGCGGAACATCGTCTCCCGACCAGATGGATCAGGCCGAGGACCCCCATGCAGCTCGCCGCTCTATGCACCGACCCGTTCGTGATATGTTGCAGCTTCCTGTGCCTCTTACTCCATCCAGCGCTCCGCTCCCTGATTGGATCTATCCTCTACATCATGTCGTCTTGCTTAAGGCATTACTCTGTTTTTATCTTTAATACACTAGATGCAGGCAGGAGTCACTCGATGTGTGGAGTAATAGTAGTAGATGCAGGCAGAAGTCGATCTACTTGTCACGGACGTGATGCCCATATTCGTGATCACAACCTTAGATATCGTCATGATTATTCGCTTTTCTATCAATTGCTCAACAGTAATATGTTTACCCACTGTATGTGTTCTTTCAAGAGAGAAGTCTCTAGTGAAACCTATGACCCTGGATCTAATTTTATCATATTATTTTCAGATCTAAAAAATCAAAAACACAAAAGTATCCTGCTGAGTTTTATTAGTAATTTTATTTGCTTTACATTTATCACTATCAGATCTCATCCTTGCGAGTAACCGTGAAGGGATTGACAACCTTTTTATCACGTTTGGTGCAAATATATTTTTTGTGTGCAGGTGTTATGATGGGAGACTTGTGTGTTTCTCGTACTGGATTCATACCTTGGTTTTTAACTGAGTGAGATATTTATCTCAACTTTCATGCATCATCCTTTTCTCTTGAAATGAAAAACCAACGAAAGCTCAAGAAATAGCAACCCGCCACGTTCAGGTGGGTGACTCGTTCCTCTCCCTAAGCCCAATCATAATCCGCCATGTTTGACTTAAGCCCAATCATAATCCGCCACGTTTGACTTTATGTGTAGGAATCGTTCGTAAGTATTACTTGTTGAAATTTTGGCATACATAATCTGAAAAGAAAACCATACATAACCGGATCCATGTACTACATAACGTTACGAAATACTACTCCGCTAGCTAATTGTGAACAAACCGCGAGCTCTACCACGTTCATTCCTCTTCACACAGCGCGCGCCACCATGCAGCTCGCCGCTGTGTGCACCGACCCGTTCGTGATATGCTGCACCTTCGTGTGCCTCTTACTCCATCTAGCGCTCCGCTCCCTGAACTCCAGCTCCGTCTCCGCCCGCCGGCTTCCGCCAGGACCTCGTGGCGTCCCCATCCTCGGCGCGCTGCCGCTGGTCGGCCCGGCCCCTCACTCGGGTCTCGCGGCGCTGGCGCGCAAGTACGGTCCCGTCATGTACCTGAAGATGGGCACCTGCGGCGTGGTGGTGGCGTCGTCGCCCTCGGCCGCTCGGACGTTCCTCAAGGCGCTCGACGAGCGGTTCGCGAACCGGCCCGCCGTGGCCAGCGCCGAGGACATGTCGTACGGGTGCCAGAACATGGTGTTCGCCAACTACGGGCCCAAGTGGAAGCTGTTGCGGAAGCTGTCCAGCGTGCACCTCCTCGGGGCCAGCGCGGTCGCGGGATGGGCGAGCGTGCGCCGCGACGAGGCCGGGCGCGCACTGCGTGCCGTCCTGGAGGCCGCGGAAGCCGGGCGGCCCGTCGTCGTCCCCGAGATGCTCGTGTGCGCGCTCGCCAACATCGTGGGCCAGATCACCGTCAGCAAGCGGGTGTTCGACGCGCAGGGCGACGAGTCCAGCACCTACGAGGAGATGATCAAGTCGCTCCTCACCGGCACGGGGCTCTTCAACATCAGCGACTTCGTGCCGGCGCTGTCGCGGCTGGACCTGCAGGGCGTGCAGGCCAAGCTGCGTCGGATCCACGTGCAGTTCGACGGGCTCGTCACCAAGTGGCTGGCCGAGCACACGGCGACGGCCGAGGATCGTCTCCGGGAGGGCCGCCTGGACTTCGTGGACAAGCTCCGTGCCATCAACGACGACGAGGGGCCGAGACCATCACCGAGGTCAACATCAAGGGCCTCATCACTGTAAGCCCCCACCCCACCCCGCCTACACTTTCATCATGTTGGAAAACTGCTGCAACATACGTATTTCTTTGTTTTTTATCAAACATATTTCTTTGTTGTTGGTGGAATGCGACGGTAAGGATATAATTAAGCAATCGTTGAAATGACTTAAGCAACCAAACCACAACTATTAATCCACGGGGTGCACTAATATCTTCTGCTGACGAGTTTGCATTAGCTTACTATATACTACTCACCGTCCCATAATATAAGATCATTTTTAACACTACACTAGTGTTAAAAACGCTCTTATATTATGGGACGGAAGGAGTAGAAAATATCTTTGACGCGTCAATTGACATAAAGGAGATATCCTTATACGTGCCATATGGTTAGACAAGGGCTAAAAGCGGTGTTCGGAATATGGAGCAAATTTGAAAACTGGGCAGAGAGAGAGAGAGAGAGAGAGAGAGAGATGCAGGGGGAGAGAGCAGCAAACCGTGCCAGCCCTCCTACCGTCAGTATTTTTTGCCACCGTATGACGTTGCTTTCGATGCAGTTTGTCACCCAAACATATTGTGGCATTTTTATATTTTGCTAATGACAAATGTATTGTGGTGGTTTTATGGATATAACTCATCTCCTACTAATTAGTACATAGATTTTATTTTCAGCCTTAAACTTGGAAGGCCCATGTTTCTTGAAATAAATCACAGATAAATATTCCGTTTGAACATGTTACTTTTCTCCCCACGATATCTTACAAAAACCCCAATATTAAATATGCTTTGACAATTTAGATGAAATGGTCCGAACCACATGAAATTCAATGAAATTCTATGGTGAACACTCATACAAAATGAAACATTATAGTGCGCTCCAAAACAGAACGAAACACAACAAAATTTGTCTGAGGACAATTGAAAGACATCAAAACTTTGTGGCACCAAGCTCTAGATTATGTGCCGGTGGACAGAAATATGAGACTTTTAATTTTGCTCCTATACTTGATGAAAACCAACAAAAACTGGTTGAAGCACACAGAAATACAATGAAACATTGTTGTGTTCATAAAGTAAAAATAGGGTAGCAAGCTCGAATGGAGATTGATAAATACTTTTATGTTTTATAAAAGAAAGCAAATTTGCAGAATTCAAGTTAAAATTGCATTAAAACACAATTAAACATTGTGGTGAACTCTGGAAATCAGTGAACCTTGAAAATTTAAATAAAAGTGATAGTCAAATTTTTATTGTATGTTTTAAGAACAATAGCTTGCAAGAATATATTCAATATCGGTCTTTTTTAGATATCTCCTTTAGAATAGACCCAATTGTTCAGAATGTAAATCAAACTTATGCTTCAAAAAATTATCAGCCATCTAAATTATTTAGATAAAAAAGAAGAAAGAAGACATTTGTAAGATAGAGATGTACTTCACACATAAAAAAAGATATAGAGATGTATTGGAAGCGGTGGGCCAGTGGGGCCATGCAATCGGCATGACAGTGTTCTCAAGCATTGGATAACGTAGATTACATAGCAATCTCCCAGAATGTGCGGAGAAAGGAGGTACGATGATATGTGAGGTGGTTATACATAATACAGAAACAGAAACTGATTTGCATGTCCTTTGAGGCACGATAAAAGGTGGATGCATATATTGGATATCCCGTGCATGATAGATAGTCCACTCTTGAATACATACAAGCATTCACGCGAAAACACTTAACGCGAAGTAGCACTTGGGATTTTATTTTAAACCCGTGCGTGCATCCTTGCAGGATATGTTCACGGCCGGGACGGACACGTCGTCGATCATCGTGGAGTGGGCAATGGCGGAGATGATCAAAAGCCCGTCTATCATGGCACGCGCCCAGGAGGAGATGGACCGTGTCATCGGTCGTGAACGCCGCCTCGAGGAATCTGACATTGCCAACCTCCCCTACCTGCAAGCTATATGCAAAGAGGCCATGCGCCTCCACCCCTCCACGCCGCTCAGCCTCCCGCACTTCTCCTTTGAGGAGTGCGAGGTCGATGGACACCATGTCCCTGCCAACACGCGGCTCATCATCAACATCTGGGCCATCGGCCGGGACCCGGCCGCATGGGAGGATCCCTTGGAATTCCGGCCAGAGCGGTTCCTGTCCGGGCCGGCGGCCAAGATCGACCCGATGGGGAACAATTTCGAACTGATCCCGTTTGGCGCGGTAGAAGGAT